>CAJDSM010019429.1:0-12010 GCA_903981925.1 Ostrea lurida
GTTTGCAAGCTTACAGGCCCTATAGACAGTCTGATACAGTACGTAGGGTAGTGACTTAGTAGCCAAGGCTGTTAGTAGTGGGTGACGTGTGAGCTCGCCAGGAGAAGGCGCTCCAATGATTTTATCTACAGGTCATTTTCCAGCTAAGTAGAGGGAAAAGATGGCTGATAAGCAATTAAGATCAGTGTTTATTGCTGGGTTATTGTTTCCTTATCTGAATATTGAATAGTTAAATGACAATTGATTCTTTTGGGGGGGAATTCCCGACAGAATCCCTGCGATGGATGAGGATATCCCATGCTTGGTGACACATTACTTTTGTTGTGCAGACTCGGGCTATATGTATCGATTCTTCTCATCAATCTCTAGTCAACACACAAAAAAAAAAAAAAAAGAAGGAAAGGGGAAAAAAAAAAACCCTCTTGGATTTATTTGCTTGAGATCTTCGAAATAGATTTTTTTCCCCAGCCATTTTCTTAAAGAGTCGAGCTATTTTCATATACAATGACTACAGGACGTGATGGGAGAGCCTGGATATAGAGTAAGCCAGGACTGTGTAATGGACTTTATAATGCAACTGATAGTCATTGAGTGGGGGAATCTACTCTGTCTAGGCCTAACTTGTCTAATGGACTGTTGGAGTCAATTAAATCAATGATTTGATTAACTTGTTTGACCATGATATGAGAAGATGAATCCATAAACTCTTTCTTTTTCATTACGGTACATTATGTAGACCAAGAAGAACCATGTAGGCATAATTCTGTGGAATGTTGATATGAATGTTAGGGAAAGTATTTTCGGCTAGTAAATATGATAGGGTAACGCTATATTAAATCCTATGCCTAGATTATTGTTATGACATTTCAGCAAAATGAATTTCTGACTTGTATCACTGTAACCATAATATGCACATTGCTTTCGAGATAAAGAGCAGCTCTTCTGTGTAGATGGTGCATTTAGTGCTTCTGTGAATGCCTAAGTGGGACCTACATTCAGCGAGGAAAACAGTAAAAAAAGGCAACGCAAGCGTAGCATCCCCTCGCAACACAAGATTTTTAAACAATAGTCAATAGTGACCTTGACCTTGAAAATCAATAGGTTCATCCCCTCTCCATGGTCAACATTTGTGGAAGGTCTGATGATTCTCTGATGAATGCTGTTTATTCTTTCTTGTTCACAAAGATTTTTTGGCAATAGTCAATAGTGACCTTGACCTTGAAAATCAATAGGTTCATCCCCTCTCCATGGTCAACATTTGTGGAAGGTCTGATGATTCTCTGATGAATGTTGTTTCTTCTATTTGATTCACAAGGATTATCGGCATTAGTCAATGGTGACCTTGACCCTTTGACCCCTGACCTTGAAAATCAATAGGAATAGGGTTCATCTATTATCCATGGACATACATTTGTGGAGGTTTGATGATTCACTAAATGCAATGCCGTTTTTCTATACTTATTCAACAAGGATTTTTGGCAATGTCAATGGTGCCTTGACTTTTGCTTGAAAATCAATAGGGTTCATTCCTTTCTCCTAGGGACAATTTGTGGTAAGGTTTTTTGGACTGCTTCTACTAATGAATGCCGTTTCTTCTAGTCTTTGTTCAACAAGGATTTTTTGGCAATAGTACTGGTGACCTTGCCTTGACTTGGAAAATCAATCTAGGGTTCATTCTCTGTTCCTGGTCAACATTTTGGAAGATTAGATGTTCTCGATGAATGCTGTTCTTTCCTTATCCATTGTTACACAAGGTATATTTTGGCTAGCTCAATAGTGACCTTGATCGTTTGGACTTGACCTTGAAATCGATAAGGGTGTTCATCTCTGTCAGTGGGCAACATTTGTGGAAGGATTTGATGATATTCTGATGAATGCTGTTTCTTTATCTTGTTCAGCACAGGATTTGTTGGCAATAGATAACAAATAGTGAACCTTGCACCATTTGACCCTTGCCTTGAAAAATCAATAAAGGGGTATCCATCTTTTCCATGGACAACATTTGTGGAAGGTTGATAGTGATTTCTCTGATGAATGCTGGTTTCTTCTATTTTTCACTAGGATTTTGGCAATAGTCACATAATGCCTTGACCTTTGACCCTTGACCTTGAAGATCAATAGGGTTCATCCTCTTTCCATGGGCACATTTGTGGAAGTTTTGATGATTCCTCTGATGAATGCTTTGTTTCTTCTTGTTACAAGATTCTGGACAACCACACGGCACACTTGAACGCACGCATGGCAGCGATGCTATCCTCCACAACTAGTTGCGAGGGGAAAAAAATGTCAGAATAGAAAAGATGTAAATGTAGGAAATAAGAAATATTGAAAGAAATTAAATGTTTTACTTGAAAATGAAATAAAAGGTGTGTATATATGATATTGTTTTCGTGGACCACTGAATTTCAAGATCCCCTGGGTGGAGGTTCTGACTCCAGGGTGGGGCCAATTCACTTTGTATGTATAGTGTATATGTTTAAGATATTTAAATGATATATTCTTTACAGCTGCTGATATTAAATTGAAACTCAGTAGATATTTAAAAGGAGTGGGTAATTGGAATCCTTCATCAAAATTGCAAATTTCATGATCCCAGGATGAAACAGTTTTGATCCCACGATGGGGTCAAAATTATGTGGATCATTATCTTTAATATCGTTTGAAAGACTTCTTTAAGTTTACTGATATGGTATAAAAAGTCTATACCAAAATTGTGAATGTTACATCCCCAGGGTTTCGATTCTAGGATGGGTCCAAATTGTAAGTCGTATTGTGATAATGTTACAAAAGTTTTTTTAGCTCACCTGAGCTGAAAGCTCAAGTGAGCTTTTCTGATCGCCATCAATGGTATCTAGTGGTATTCATTACTATTCAGAGGTGTGTGATAATGGCAGTGGTGTTATTTGATCAGTCAGAAAGGCCTAGACCTACTATAACTTGTGTATCTGTACGTATTTATCAATTTCAGGAAGGGGACGGGAGATGGTTGTCCTTGGACAGTGAGCTGATCATGAGGAATGGCAAGGTCACTGGTACGAGGTTCCCCACGGGACACACTATCCTTCTCGATGCCAGATTTGAGTTGCCATATGGTAAGATAAATTTCAATGCATGCATTTTCCTGGGGATGGGTGTGGCAATAATTTGTGGAATGTACACAGTATCAGCAGTACCAGTTGACAGTACTTTTGTGTAGGATAATACAATGATATTTGACACAGGTCTAGAGATGCTCGAGATTCTAGGATCTGATTTTAAACACCTATTGCATGGCCTTTTGAATTAACTAGTGCAGTATAGCCCAGATCTTAAAATTTCTTTAACAGATTCTTCTCTGTCTGTCTGTCTCTCTGTGTGTGTAGCACACAGACTGTGTGTGTGTGTGTAGCACACAGAGCAGTAGCAGTGAGGTTTTTTTATCATGCCAGCAACAACAATGACATGAGACCACAGTAAATTTCATCCAAAAGTCTTGCAACTCACATTATGGCAGGGAAATTAGTGTGCTTCCTGAAGATTAACAATAGATAAATGATGCATTTTCTCTGTAGTTTGGTGTTATTATGTCTCCCCTCATCCAAGCGGAAACGGTTCTGTGCATCCATCTGCCCGTCGGTCTATCTGTCACAAAATCTTGTGAATGCCTCTCCTCCTACTTGGCATATTGAATAGACTTGAAACTTTGTACAATGCTTCTTTGCCATTTGTAGATGTACATATTATCAAGACAGGAGTATTAAATGATTTTCCTACAAGTCATGGGGAATCTAAGAGGGGTAGAAGGTGTAAAAGAGGTGAATACTTCTTTTCCCATACAGTTTATCGGAAAAACTTGAAACTTTGTACAATGCTTCATTGCCATTTGTAAATGTACATATTGTCAGGACAGGAAGATGTAGTATTTTTCGACATGTTGTGGTGGATCTAAGAGGGGTGTGGATGTAAAATAACTTAAAAACACTTATCCTATATGGCTTGTCAGATAGATTTGAGACTTTGCTTCATTGTCATTTGCAGATGTACACTTTGTCAGGGCAGAAGGATTCAATTGTTATCCTAAAAGTAAAAGTTATAATGGATCTGAGAGGTGTGGTATTTACACTGTATATTCCGACATACTCTGTACTCCGACAAATTGTATGCAGTGCATGTCAGATTAAAAAGATTTCACTGTAATTTCTTAAAAGACAGATTAGAAAGTTTAATAATTTGTTGCAATGTCATCAAAATCTGGATCATGCTATGGAATTTTCTCTTGAAGGCTATAGATTCAGATATTTCTACTATAGATATAAAAATGCGTGATGACAAAGTCAAAACAATGCTAACAGATGCATATAATTTGGAAAATATTGTGGGAACTAAATATTCCATGAATAACAATTTCCATGAATATTTTATAGTGTTTGTGTTCTCATACATTTGTTGATGAAGTATGAACTTGAGCCAGACGGAGTCAAAATACTATTTGGTGTATGCTAAGATGGTTGGCTGGTTGTATATTGTTCAGGGTACTAACAGCTGGTACCCACGACCACAAAGCAAGTGATGTAACATGAACGGCCACCACGATTGGTTTCCTTGCTGAATAACATACAACTTGCAAGCCATCAGTAAAATTATAAATCTTGGAAGCTGTTGTTCACCAGATAGAACAAAAGCATATTATATAAAATGCAGAAGTAATGATGATAAATAAATATTAAGTTAAAAAGAGTTGAATTGACTAAGACAATCATATACAGTCGAACCTCATTATCTCGAACTCGATGGGACCAAGAACAAAGTTCGAAATATCCGTGAATTCAAGATATCCAGGGTAAAAATACTCAGAAAATAGGTAGCTGAGACCTCCAAATCAGTTCGACATAACCATGGTGTTCGATATATCAGTGTTTGAGATACCGAACTTCAGCTTTAACTGGAAAGGGTTGATGTGATTAATACAATATGGTTTAAATTAGTGTTGTGATTATAAGACAGATTGACCATAAAAGAACTTTGTGTCCCCAATGAACCTTGTAATCTAATCATTTTTATATGGAATATAAATTGACTGCTCTAGCTGTTGTGCTTGAAATTCTAGAAGTAAATGTGAAGGACAGATTCATAGCTATCCGGGGATTAGAAGTGAGAAAATGATAAACAACATGACATTTTTTCTGCGGTGAAATGCAAATTTATGATAGATTTGGGACTCTTTATATAGGTCAATGAATAGCAAAGTATTGATTGGGAGGTCCCAGTGAAAACTGCCATGAATTCATAAAAGTCCCACTGAAAGTGTACGATTTCACGCTAAAGCTGTTAAAGACTTGGCTATGTTATAACCAAACACTTCTACAACAATTAAAAGAAAAGTCATACATGTCAGGAATCAATTTAATTATGGGTTTATGGTGGAATGGAATTAGGACTGAGTGCATTTTTATGGTGCCATATCGACAATCTGAGAGTATGTCATTCTGTTCAAAACTTTAACCTTGCTCATAACTTTTGACTGGTGAGAGTTAGGGCTCTCATATTTCATAGATATGACCATCCTTTTGGTACCAGAATGTTTGACCTTGTGACCTTAACTGTTGAGTTTGAACTATCATTAAGATTTATAATCTTGGTACTAATATTTCTTGAAATATTAACATTTTAAGGTAGCGTTCACATTCTGTATGAGACCTTTCATGTGTTTCTTCTTTGCTGCTACAAGGGACAAACACATCTTGTGTCTAAGGATATACTGTAAATGGTTTTAATTTCGTGGGGCTAAAATTTCGCAATTTGTATTTCTTCATATTTCAAGATGGTTAACATTTCAAGGATAGTAAATAGACTGAGCTAGAAACATTGCTATGATTTTATTTTGCATTCGTTATTTAACAATCGCGGATATAGCGAAAATAAAATGCATGCAAATATTTCCCCCTTACAGCTAGTAGTTGAAATTTTTCAGAGAATATCGAGATCCAAATGCATGTTGCATTACAAGGCATTGAGATGCATCCAAGTCACTCATGCAGAATTTCAGATCTGCATGTGTGAAAATCATTCCCAATTTTCTTCAGGGACCTAATGAGTTGAACCAGATTCAGAAACATTTCTATAATTTACTGTTTGGAAATTGATCAGTGGAAAATGAAGAATATTCTCAGTGGTACAATGCGTATGAAGTCAGTGTAAGTCGTATCTTAGGGTGTCTAGGGTGATTATGACATCAGAGGATGGAAGGAAGTTAGATATGTTTGCATAAATTTCCATTTAAAGGGGTCCCTGAAGGACGTGACTGTATAATGTTCATCTTTGGGATCAATGGAGTTAGTCTGATTGCTTGACTGAATGTCTAGACTGGATTTGGGTTTCATTAATAACTAACACTGATAAAATTTTATCAATATCCTGGTGACTTTTCTTTATGTTATAAAATGACCTTTAACTTGAACAAGGAATGGTGTGATTAAGTTGGTCAGACCACTCATGTGTCTAATTACAATTACTGATTTCAATTGCCCCATTTTGGATGAGAGGGGACGTTTTGACATGAAGTACGTGACATGAACCAGACAGATGGATAATGGGAGGGTCAGATCGTTTATTTGAGTTGAATCTACAATATACTTTTCCTGCTGGTCAATGTTTATACATTCAAAGTGTTCTGTGCAACCCTGTGAACAATTCATTTCAAACCTTAGCAATGTAATGCAGTGAAAACATTAGTGTGTACTCAAATTTCGTAATGGTTGCCATTGGCCTAGTGGTAAGATGGCTAGTGCTTTGCAATCAAGAGGTTCATGGTTTGATTCCTGATCCTCTGGGAGACATTAACATGGGTAATGACTGTTCCATCACCGAGTGCATGGATCAAGTGATTGGTCTTTCAGACATGACATTAATAAAGGAGGTTCCATGTGGTGATAGGTTTGGGTATGATATAAACCCCTCGCTGCTACTGGCCAAGTGCTATGCACAGGTTAGAATCGTGTTGTAATTTATTAATTTACAGTAAGTCTTCTCCATTTGCATAGACAATTTTCAGGACTATGACATAAAACAAATACTGTGGAATCATTTTGATTCGTGGGAGTCAATGTTCGTGGGTAACCAAAATTTTGCTGGTTCGTGGGGGACTTAATTTCATGGGTAATTGATAAATAATGTGAACAGCGTAATATTTATAAAGATTAAAAAATAATTAAAACATGTTCTTTGGGACATAAATTCGTGGGTAAGAGTGACCCACAAAATCTGCAAACTTTGGTCCCCCACAAACAATGATGATTCTACAATGATTTAATGCCCTACATTCAGCCATTCTCAGATTTCTGAGTTTGTTATTTCTCAAAGAATTGAATTGAAACCTAGAAACTCTTATTCTTTTTATGAAGACAGTTGTGAACTGGGTCTCAGGTGATTTCATTTCAGAGGGAATAAAATTTACCAAAGTAGTCTGTTTTTATGTGGTCCGAAACAAACATTGCTATAGCATGGCAGCAATGGCTTAATATAACAATTGAATCATTATTCAGATCAATTTTGAAGAAAGCACATAATTTAAAATATTTTGCATTCACAATGGTGACAAATTATGATGCTATAATTGGGGAGGGAAGGGGGAGATGAAAACTTCTTTAAAGGATCGATCTTATAATTGTATGCATCTCTTTTGAACGCTGTGTGCTTTTATTTCATCAAAAAAGTTTGATGGACTGAGTTATTATTTGTGTTCACAAATGAACAATATGACCCTACATTTTTTACAAAAACAATATTACAGATGTTACAAATGCTATGACAAAGCACACCAAAGTAATCTAACGCAAAACTCAAAGGTATAAATAGCAGCAACACTGAAATATTAAAATTTATCTTGCAACCTTTTATTGCAAAGTGTGACATAATGTTTCTTATGTTTCTATGATAAAAAAAAATGATTGCATGGAATTCTTTACTGCAACGAACTTTCACGGTTGAAAACTTGTTCATCATTTTCATAAAATTTGATCAGAGGTTGCTAAGTGGATTGCGTCATTTTAAACATATTCCAGCATTTTAACCATTGCTTAGAATTAAAAAAGGTTTTTATGGCAACTTATTGGTAGTGCACCTTTGCACAAGTACATCATAATCAGTCTCATGCTGTTTGAATACAAGGTCACATGCATTATTGATAGAGAAATGTTTATGGCTTGGTAATTTTATTTGATGATTTTGACCTCATTTAGAAGCAGTACATGTGTATCTAAAATGCATATTGCATAAATATTTATTGGTAGTGGATTGATTGTTATATTTGATAAATGTTTGAGAAAATATTGAAATACGATTTTTAAGACTATGGTATGATGACTATTATATATCTGTGTGGATGAGATCTTGCAGTCATAACAAGAGCAATCAGAGATTGCAGACCTCCGCCAAGGTTACATTTTAAAGTCTTCGGGATCCAGGCATTTTCTTTGTTTGATTCAGTCTTTGTCTATATCGATAGATTTGCCAGAAGCGGAGGCTGCAGAGCTAGAGAATAAACTCAAAGTCCTCAACACCATAGACCAAGAAGTAAGTGCTTATTCCTAAATGAATAAACCTGATTAACAGATCCTCTAATAATGTGACCATTGACAGCTTTCATACACTAAGTGTATGTACTCAGCAAAATAAACTGTAAAACTTACTTGTTTTTTGGCTTGCATTTTGACCCTGTTTTTCATATTTGCAGTTAATGACAATACAACGTCAGAACACTTATTCTACGCAATGTAAGTATTGACAGTGTGTGATGGAAGTATCGTAATGCTATACTAAGGGAAGTAACTCTAAAATGATTTACACAAACATCATGAAGTTACAAAGAGTGTCTAGTTCTATGAAATTTTACGTAAATTTCTTGTACAAATTGATATTCCTTTCACTTTGTAGTTCATAATAACATGGTATGTGTGTGCTTATGTTCATTCATTACTTGTTTGTGGTATTGATTAAGCCTTTGTTTGTATTTTTATGCCTCTTGTGAGGCTCAAAGTAAAATGAAAGTTTCAAAGCCACGTTATGGAAAAATGCAAACATTCTCTGTATTATTTATGGTCTCAGGAGGAAAATAATTCAAACAATGTAGCATAATCAATCATACTCCATTTCAATGCATTAAAAGATTAAACCATTTCTACCTTCACAATAGGGCAAGCTGACCTATCGGTTAACAGAGAATATAGCTTCAAGCATTCTTTCTTGTCGATGAGTTTAATGAGGTAACTCTGGTTTTTCAGCTGGAATGTCGGAAGACAGTGATTATAAAAGTGACAATAGCTACCCCCCTCCTCACCAACACAATGTTTCTGTCAGACAGTTTCCTCTCCATGAGCCCAGTCGAGATTTCTACTACAATGGACAGTTTGATTCGTTTGATGGTGGGGGGTTGGAGGATGACCGCCGGGGCTCGTTTGACCGTTTCGAAAGTTTTGATGAGGAAGAATCGTACAATGGTTACCAGTGTCATGATGCTTATCAGCGGGATTTATCGCCCGAGCCGGATAATGACTCGTACGATGAGGAATTGACTCACTGTTCAGAAGTAAGGAGTCCGGATGACCCGGATTATGATCAGGACCAGGATGATTCTTTACATGGATCTGAATATGACCGAGAGGAATATGATGATTATGAACGTCCAAAACTTAACGAAAGAAGCTTCAGTGAGGAAGATGAGAGCTACTGTGGGGGGAGGGTGGTGAGCCGGACTCTTAGTGAGGAAGAATCTTCCAGTCGAGGAAGACGTTATGATAGGACTTACAGTGAGGAAAGCAACCGGATGTATAGTGAGGACAGCAACCGAGACCAGCACTCAATGGAAAGGACACTCAGCGAAGACAGTAGCCGAGAGAGACAGCAATATTACGATCAAGGTGATGACCATCGACCCTATTCACGTAGTAATAGGGGAGGTCACAGTATGAAGGGCAGAGATTATGGTCGAGAATGGGAATACTACCAGGACGAGGAAAACACGTACATTCAGGGTCGCAGTGATACGGAATCAGAGCACATGTCGTATAACAGCCGGCCAAGGAACAGTCGGCAGTACGGATATATAAACAGAGGGTAAGCACTGGCTGTCTTGTGTAAGATTTTCTGATGGAAACAACAGGTACGAAAAAAATATATGAAAAAATGAGAGATAAAATGTAAGAAGATGGGTTTTTTTTTTCCCGTTTTTATCTTTGTGCTTAAAGGAATAGAAATTTTAAAGGAAAAAAAATCCCACAGTTACCATTTTTGTCCTATTGAGCGCCCCGAGTGTTTAGAAAATTAGAGAAGGGGGGGGGGGTTTAAGTGGGTCTGTCTGTTGTGAAACTTGTATTGTGTAAAAAGATATGTAAAGTATAAATCTATATTTAGCTAGAACATACTGTTTTTACTGCATACCCATCTAAAATGCATTTTCAAAGAAGTATGTACCCATGTACTCTTGGAATAAAATAACGAATCTAATCAAACAGTCATTGTGAACAGGAAACAGTCAAGTTTCAATTTTGACTTGTTTGAAGTTGTTCATCAAACTGTATTTAGAAATTAGTTGAATCATTCCATGTACGATTTGGTGAATTTTTGTGTTCATTTTCTCACAGAGAAATTGCATTATGATTATAGAATTTCATGTTTACAGAGATATTTAGAATCTCATTAAGGAGAAAATCTAGAAACAAAAAGAGAGGACAACAATCCTATGGACAATTTGATTGCAGTTTTGAAGGATAGTGTAATAGTTGACACGTGCTTAGTAAAGTTGTTGCATTCTATTTAAAACATGGAGGGACATTGATAGGTATTATTGCATATATTATATGTATTATCGCTGATGATGCCAATTGGTCTTGAGATGCCATGTATGATGACATTGAATGCAATACCAAGATTGCAAGAAAAATTAAAAGCTCTGCTACAACATTTTATTGAAAGGGGAGGGGGGGGCCCTTATTCTTAGAGGATTGTAAAAGGTCCCGGGGGTGCTCATAGGGGCAAGGGCACTTAATAGGACAGATGTGGTCTTTACATGTATGTTTTACATGTACTATTGTCTTTGTTTTTGAGTCATATAGTAGATAGATAAATGGATGGGTGGATGCTATAGCTACACAGCACAACATTCTGTAAATAATTTTGCATTGTACTGTCTATGCTAAAGGTAACATTTTTTAAAACCCTCATTTTTTTTAAAGTTAAAGAATGTATATTGACAGTTTCGTTTAAAGTAACGAATAATTCAATGATATGATATTTTAATACTTCGATCTAGTTTATATTTTTTTTTTAAAAATCCATGAAAATATATCCAATAAAATGGCTTTCTTTGTTGTCTTATCGGGTGATGAAGGTAGCTAGTATTGCAGAAAAAGTTGCGTAACCTGCTAATGCGGGCCATGAATTTTTTGCTGCAATGCTTGTTGCCTTCATCAACTGTTAAAACAACAAAGAAAACATTTTATCACACAACTGTACTGTTTCGGGGTTCATAACACGGGTTCGGAAAAACGATATGAACTCGTAGCTGAGCTTCATAAGAATGCAAATTAGGTAGATCAATCACAGGGTCAATCAATCTTGCGCTACATAATGAAAACTGCACATCAGCCTTCGATGTATTATTACTGAAAAAAGATTTATTTTATTTATTTACTGGATTGAATATTTCCGAGCCTGGCAGAGGGAAAATATATTAAAATCCGGTAACGAATTTCATAAATTTCATACTGCATAAGCACGAGTTTAAGATTCTATTTATCACAACACGATCATTAAAGGCATATTTTTATTTAACTTTCTATTTCACAATCCGAATTTTTCGCTTTGTTATTGTTTGACGTTTGCAATTCGATTTGTGACGTCATCTGCAACGTCACGCTTTGAAGAAGCTGGAAATTTCTGTTACACTTATTTCACCTTCATAAAAGACACCAAATGTCCTTGGAATAACCTCGGTGACAAAAAATGTCTTTATACCATCAGAGTTTACAGTTTCAAA
>CAJDSM010019429.1:12811-35948 GCA_903981925.1 Ostrea lurida
AGAAGAAAGGAGAGACAAGGGAGAAGGGAAAGGGGAGGAGAGAAAATTAAGTGATGGGTACCATCTAACTCTTCTCCACTTCTTCCTTCCTCTCTTTCTTCTCTCTTCCTTCCTCTCTTCCTTCCTCTCTTCCTTCCTTCTTCCTTCCTCTCTTCCTTCCTTCTCCTTCCTCTCTCCTTCCTTCCTCTCTCTCCCTTCCTTCCTTCCTCTCCTTCTCTCTTCTTTTCCTCTTCTTTCCTCTCTTCCTTCCTTCCTCTCTCCTTCCTCTCTTCCTTCCTCTCCTCTCTTCCTTCGTTCCTCTCTTCCTCCTTCTCTCTTTCCTTCCTTCCTCTCTTCCTTCCTTCCTTCCTTCCTTCCTCTCTCTTCCTTCCTTCCTCTCTTTCCTTCCTTTCCTTCCTCTCTTCCTTCCTTCCTTCCTTCCTCTCTTCTTCCTTCCTTCCTCTCTTCCTTCCCTTCTTCCTTCCTCTCTTCCTTCCTTCCTTCCTCTCTTCCTTCCGTTCCTCTCTCCTTCCTTCCTCAACTTCTTCTTCTACCTTCCTTCCTCCCTTCCTTCCTTCCTTCCTGTGTCCTTTCTTCTTTCTGTAAATTAAACCATAATGTTCTATATATGTAACTCCTGTGCTATGTAAATTTTCATCATTTTATTTTGCATTAGTAGATCTTAATGCTATAGCATAGATAAATTCCTTCCTCAAAATGCATACAAGTAAATATCTAAATTGATCCCAGCAGTCATATTGTGGAAAATTGTGCACTTTAGACCTTAAGGAAGATCGTGTATCTTGCACTGAATCACAGAAAAGACATTTTCATTAGTTCTGTACATTATTGTTATAAACACAGTATGCTGAATTAGATAGGGTTTAAGAGAGTCCCCAAGGCAAGGTCAGGCCCTGGAATTGTCTGTATTAGTCCCTGTAGTAGAGATTATGAGTTTTATAGGCATCAGAAAGGCTCTTGGTTTGTGAGCTTACTAGGAGATAGTGATGAGTAATGGCAGATAAATGCATCGAGATGTTTATTGTATTTATTTCTATTTCATGCACTTAATTTTATAATGCCCACCCCCATGTAATTACTGAAGTTATATATAGTGTTTTTCTTCTGTTTGTCTCAATTTTTATTTAGCTATGAATAAAGTATGAAAACTTGATGCGCTAGCTGGTTTTGCGATACGTCTGAGTTTTTCCCTTGGAGAACTTGTGTACATAACAAGGCAGGCAACAACTTGTGTACATGACAAATATTCATTACTGTATAAGTTAATGTACTCAATAAGTTCTCGTATGTAGTTTTATCACTCAAATTTGACTGATACGCAAACTATGTAAATTACAAGTACTGAGGAGGTAATAAATGTACATGGAATCCTTGATATTTCACATTATTTTCTAATTTAGTAGAATCTACTCTCAAATATGATATTGTTGTGTCGCCTGCCTGCGTTAGCGGAGGCGACATATAGGATCACTTTAGTCGTCGGCGTCACAAAATTTTCTGTCACATTTTTCTCAGAAACCACATAGGCCAGCTTCCTGATATTTGGCACAGAGCATCAGTATGGACAACTGTATCGTGTAACGCAGTTTCGAATCTGCCGCGTGTCAACTTCCTGTTTGACGCAACTTAGAATATTTTTAACATAGACAAATTCTGTCACATTTCTCAGGAACCACACAGGCCAGCTTCCTGATATTTGGCACAGAGCATCATATGGACAACTGTATCGTGTAATGCAGTTTCAATCTGCCGCATGTCAACTTCCTGTTTGACGCAACTTTGAATATTTTGAACATAGACCAATTTCTGTCACATTTTCTTCAGGAACCACACAGGCCAGCTTCCTGATATTTGGCACAGAGCATCAGTATGGACATCTGTATCGTGTAACGCAATTTCCAATCTGCCGCATGTCAACTTCCTGTTTGACGCAACTTTGAATATTTTGAACATAGACCAATTTCTGTCACATTTTTCTCAGGAACCACACAGGCCAGCTCCTGATATTTGGCACAGAGCATCAGTATGGGCAACTGTATCGTGTAACGCAATTTCCAATCTGCCGCATGTCAACTTCCTGTTTGACGCAACTTTGAATATTTTGAACATAGACCAATTTCTGTCACATTTTTCTCAGGAACACACACAGGCCAGCTTCCTGATATTTGGCACAGAGCATCAGTATGGGCAACTGTATCGTTGTAACACAGTTTCCAATCTGCCACATGTCAACTTCCTGTTTGACGCAACTTTAATTTTTTGGACTTAAACAAATTTGTCTTTATTTCAGATAGAATCTCACAAACTCACAAATGGCATCTCATAACAATATCTCATCTTTCATCTAATTCATCATGTTAGGATATGCATTGTCATTCTGGTAAACTTGAACAGAACTGAATTCTGACAAAAACATAATTATATTCTTTTTTGCCATGATGATACTTTAAATGATGAAGTAATTTTTCACATGAAATTAGAAGTAGGCAGGCGACACATGTCTTCCCTGGAAGACTTACCACTAAGTTTTAATTATGATTCCACTTCAGTAAAACATTTCTTGTACATATGTCAAAAGAGACTATAGGTCCACTCTGTCCTATGTAAGCTCAAACTTCCACTAAATGCACCTCTTACACAAAAGGGCTCTCATCTTAAACTGGCCTATTGACCTCTCCTTTCTGGATTTTGTATTTAGTCCATTTTGGATTGAACTGTAGAAGATTTCCTGATTAAACTTCATCCACAGATCATCACCAAAACATCACAACTAATCACAGATTCTTTTAACCCTGACCTACATATGTCCCTGACATTACATTTCTGAATTTTATGTAAGCTAGGTCATTTGTGAATGAGCTATAAAAATTTTTCAATTATAATGTGTATTATGTCCTAATTCGTAAACTCAAACGGACATAAATCATTTATGAAATAAAACACAACACTTGTGTATGGGAACAGCTCGCCAGACAATGCAGTAAGGCTTTTTATTACATTTTTACAAAATAAATCTGCTCAGACTGTCATGACCGCTGCATACATTCACACATACAAGTCACAATCTACAAAAGAGAACACTCTTATTATTGTCATAATCAGAATACCATATACAATCTCAAGGTTGGTTGGGTGGGCCACATGTGAACCTTACTGCACGGAAAGCGAACCTCGAATGACAAACAAACGCTTACTATCGCGCAAATACTTGCACGAAATTCATGACATGTCAATGAAATGAACAATGAAAACCCAAAAGAAATGAACAATGAAAACCCAAAGATATTCTTAGGTCAGCCAAACACGTGTCAGTGTTTACATCGAACACGTGTTTATACACAGAACTTGCAAGAACGCAAAACATCATACACATATTACTGTAACTTTTATAAATACATTGACCTTGACATCACATCTTTAGCTTAGTTGTAATAAACATGAAGAGGACACTTTCAAACCAAATTTAGGAGAGAGCATTAAAATAAAGAAGATTCAGAATGGTGATTCTGCAGGAAAGAAAACAATTGCTGGTATTTGTAACATTTATTGATAACGTAAGCAGGCCATTGCATGACGTCTTCCTTATTTTCGACAGCATCTTGTAAACAAATCGTTAATAGAAAACACCTAAGTACAATTATCACCATTTTCTGATGCGAGCGAGTTGAAAGATGCAATTATCTACCTGAAATGAATATAAAATTTCATGATGTAATGGGAGAATGACGATTAGAGTGATAATCAAAAAATCAATCGACAGTTATAATATTACTACTGGTAAATCAGTGACATTTTGCGATATAATAATAATTGCTTTCTCTTTACTTGTCAGGAGTCCAGCAAGAAGTGGAGATTCTTTGACCAATTTGACAAATATGACCAACACCAGTAAAATCAGCACCCAGGATTTTAGGTAAGCGTCAGCAGTTTTTGTAACATTGGTAGCAAATTTTAAAGGACTATGGTTGTTGATTACCATTTCTGGCCTTAAGATTTGAACATTATTCAATTGATACTGAAGTTCAGTCATTTTTGTATTGAATCAGTAAGATGCAGAGCTAATTCAGGTCCTTGGTATTGAATGTGAAATCACGAAGTGTTTTTAGGTTGCTGGAAAAAAAAAATGCCAGGAGTGTCACATCTTTTCGTCATTGTCAGGAAAGCTAGTTATTTAAAGTTATTTTCAGTAAACTATTAACCCTACATGGTTCAAACTTGATGGAACGTTGTGTGCATTAATCATTAACAGAATACAGTATCATTATCTCTTTATATTTTGATGCTGCTTATGACTGATGTAGATGATTGATCTGTCACAAAAAAGTTGTTATACCTCCATAACTGAAGATTCGGGGAAACTAGTTTTTGGCTATACCACCAGAATGCATTTCGTATTCGAGAGCAGAGATGATCCGTTTTTAGGTTCTTGGCTTATGTTTCTAATTTTTGGTCCGTTTGTCTGTTTTGTCCACAAAAACTTTAACATTGGCCAGTGATGTGACTTTCATATTTCACATGTGGTTCCTTATGAAAAAGCCCTTTCTATTGGTACCAAAAATTTTTGACCTACCTCTGACCTTGACCTTGAAGTTTGACCTACTTTTCAAAAACTTTTAACATTGGCCATAACCTTTGAATGGCATGTGATGGACTTTCATGTTAACACAGTGTGTTCCTTATGACAAGCCCTTGTATTGGTACCACAATTTTTTGCTACCTTCTGTACCATTGAAGTTTGAAACCTACTTTTCAAATAAGAATAAAGCTTTTTAACATGGTAGAGCCAATAAATTTTGGGAATAGATAAGTGAAAGCTAGGAATCTTTTTATTCAAAGTAATTCAGCAATTGAGGTGTCTAAATCTGCTTGAGATTTTGCAAGCGCCCTTTATATACTGGACAATGATTGTGTATCCTCGAGGTAGAGCCATCCCGAGATGGTTTCGGCAGTACTCTCCATCCCACCCTCAAAGTGTTTCACAAACACATCTTGTTGATCTTCCTTTTGTCTGCCAAAACTTTCACCTTGGTCACACCTTCTGAACAGATGGTGAAGGGCTTTCATATTCCACTTTGATCTGCATTCCTTGTGACAAGACCAATTGTTATACCCCTAATAAACAGTTCCTACAGTATTCCTTACGAAAAAAAAGTCCAACATCATGACTGTTGGACCGGGCGGGCCAGAGAAACTGTTAAAATCGACTGCTAAAAAAGACTGTTGCCCACTGACGTCATATGGCGCTAAATTGTGTTATCTTTTCCTCCTTCAGCAAACCTCGGTTGATTTGGTAACCATCACTTAGATGTAATCAGCCGAGGTGTGCCGAGTGATTTATTTTATTAACAGAAATGGCCGATGGTCATTTCGTTGTGGCAAATGAGGATGAAATTCAAGCGATGCTTGAATGCAGGGGCAGCAAAAACACAATAAAAATGTGAAAATATTCTCGGTGAATATCTTTGGAGTTTGGATTTATCACAGTCTCTTCGGGATAAATCTAGCGAAGAAATTAATAGACCATAGGCCGGCCTATTTGAGAAATTTTACTGTTTTAGTAGGGGTATAACAAAACAGTTGTTTTGGACAGCGTCGGTCTCGCCGGGTATAATCGACGCATCGAGGTCCTTTGTTTTGGACTTTACTGGTTGGCGGGCATTTCCTTTTGGCAAGGGTGTCACACCATCCCCTTGTCGGCTATGTCTCAGCTCGTCCACCAAGAATCCAAACAGTTTGGTCAAAGAAAGAACAGTATACAGTTGTTGACTGGGGTAGAGGGAAACAGTCGATCTGTTGGACCGGAGCCTACGGCCGTAGGCCGGGCAACAGCTTGCACTCCGGTCAACAGTCGACTGTTTCCCCTCTACCTCCAGTTCACAACTGTATACTGTTCTTTCTTGGGACCAAACTGTTTGATCTTGTGACATTTACCTAAGGATTTGACCTTTAAAAAAATCTCCAACCATGGCCTCAAAGGACAAATCACATGTTTCTAAACTTTTGAAAGCAATAAATTCAAATCTTGCAATATGCATATTTATTCGCCATGATGTGTTATGTCACATGCAACATCTTCGAGAAAGCAACATGGAAATAGCGCAGTGTATATTGTGCTGAAAATAAAAAAAGAAACATTGAAAAGTTGTTTTTTTATCTATTCAATGTATTGAAACATAAAGTTTTTGTAAAGAACGATCGAGAACAACTTACAGAAAATACAGGCTGTATGGCTTCCTGAAAAAAATTTGTATAATTAATTAAGATGCTGAGGCAAGTTGAAAAAAATTCAGTCCGACTTATAAGAGAGTTAGTGTTAAATTCTTCAAAACTTCTCCGAGAAAGGGGTTACCGACTTATAAGCGGGTTGACTTATATGCGAGTATATATGGTAAATGAGTTACAAATCGAGTTTGAGTTTTGTGTCAGTTCAATGATTTTTGTTGGAGTTGTGCCCCTTTAACTTTGAAAAACTAACTTTTTGTATGCAGATTGCCTATTTCTGTATCCTTGATGTGTCACTAAATGCTTTTCATGATATTGAACTGATTTCTTCTATAGAAATTGAGTTGACCCTTGGATTTGAAAAATTACTGCTTTCAGTTTTAACCTTGGAAATATTCTTCATTGGACTTAACTGTATAGGCAGGGGCAATCATGTCGCACTGACACATCTAGCTCGTAATAAAGTTACATGATTCTTGTTTGATAGATCACAAACAGTTATCACAAATAGTTTGGTGCCATTCTATCTACTATTAAGAGAGAAATCATAAAAGAATCGCTGTCTGGGACTTTTGGCCTCTTGGGCTGTACTACGAGCTCATCAAAAATACGTAGAAAATGCCTCTCTTTTCCAAATTATTTGTAAAAAATTCAAAGTCAACACATTATCTTATGTTTAAACATATATTCTATTAATGTGTGAATTTCCATCGCATTTGATTAGATCGATATGTTGTTTATTAAACTTTAAAACCAGCATTGTTTGTCATCACGGAGCAACGATAACGTTAAAACCATAACGTCACGATGATGTATTTCACAGTTTCTCAAATAAATACTTTCATACATCTCATTCGAAGTCTGTAACGCCTTACCAACTCATAAAAACATGTCTATAGTACTTGACATTTAGTTGGTTAACAATTGTTCAATAGTTATAAGTTAAAGTTCGTCGGACCTTTTAATCTTTCTACCTTGTTACTCTGCTTTAATTACAATGGAAAACCATGACGTTATGAGTCTTTCAACATGAATTTTACTGATATTCGCTCTCTCCTAGGTTGCCATAATATTCTATACAGGAGTTTTTACCCTCTCAAAAACCTCTATGTTATTTATAAAGAAATGCAGGCCTGTCTTTTAACGTATTTTCTTCTTCTCTAGCATAATAAAAGTTTGTATCGGATTTTCTTGACGGCAACAAAATCCTTTCTCTATTCGCTGCTCCGTAACGTCATGCGACGTCAACTTTCTTTGCATTTTTAACGAGGACTACCTCACCTCTATGAGCGATTTCCGTTCAACGAAGCAATATATTGCGTCAAAATTTAACTCGTGAAATGAGGTAACAATTCTTGATTTAAGCATCTAATTTTTTTTTTAGTTTTAGTGCAATTTGTCAGAGATATGACTTAAACATATAGTGTATTATTATGTATCCAATTCCGCCGTGCTCCGTGACCCCATTTTCACAGTTTTAAATCTGAAATAACTTTAAAATATACCGGAATATATTGAATTTTTTTCATTAAAATTAGTTGGATTTATGGTTAAAACATATCTACCAAATTTGGTATAATATAACGTTCAAATAAAATAGTTATGACAAAAGTCATACGTATTTTTTGAACGGCCCTCGTACATTTGCTGCTTGCTCGTTAGAAGTCTGTTTTATGCCTAGAAATCATGCAACAGTGCAAAATTTGAAGCTTCTCCTAGACTACCCTGGCCCCTGGATAAAACACCTAGTCTTTAGAACTCTGGCACTTCTGCATCCATTAGTGGCTAATTCATGTACAGAAAACACTGAAAAGCTGTTTTGAACAAACAAAGCTTTTCTATCACATGTGTGACAGGAAAGATAAATTTATGGCAGAAATATTAAGTTTATCATAGCCTTCAATTACCATTTTATATCTAAATATAATTTCTGTAGGTTTCTACTGTTTACTATCCAGTTTGATCCCTTCACTGATCAGGGGCTGACAAATAGAATTTTTAGAGCACTTGCCCACGGGCAAGTGCATGACCAAAATTCACTTGCCCTGCTGTGATTTTACTTGTCCTACCTTTAACAAAATTAAGAAAAAAACTAAAAAACGTAGTTCGTAACATTCATTTTTTTTGCTGCCCCGCTTTAGAACTCCCGTGAACTCAACTAACTAGTTTCATGAGATTTAAGTGCTTCAAGTTATTTGCGCTTTGAAATTTCTTTAAAGTCAGCCTTCTGCTGCCAATTTATCAACTAATAAAAGTTGAACCTGCTCTATGTAAATTTTCATTGGCAAGGAAATCTTGTAACGACATAGCTGACTAGATTACATAACGAAAGACAACTCGTACGATGATATACCTCCGATTTCAGTCCAAATGTAGGACATATTTATTCTATTTTTACTGACTGGATTTTTCAAGTTACTTGCCCACGGGCAAGTGGTTATTAAAAATTCACTTGCCCTGCCACAAAATCCACATGCCCCGGGCGTCGGGCAATGGGATTTGTCAGCCCCTGCTGATACATGGAATTCCTATAAGGATTTCAAGGTAGGGACCCATGTAGAAAATAAGGGGTCTTGGGGCCGCATTGGGTCTAGAGCAGTGCTGAAGAAGGAGGGGGGGGGGGGACTTAAGGTTGTTTGAAATTGAAAAAGTCAAAACCTATGAAAGAGACTGTATTTGACTTATGATATTGTATTGGTGTTAATTTTTTTTTAAACATCAAAGCTGTCAAAGTATTTAAAATGATATACATGTAAATAGCTTATATTTAGGCACCTCGAGTGTCCAGGTAGTACAA
The DNA here is from genome assembly GCA_903981925.1 of Ostrea lurida. Classification (NCBI taxonomy): domain Eukaryota; kingdom Metazoa; phylum Mollusca; class Bivalvia; order Ostreida; family Ostreidae; genus Ostrea; species Ostrea lurida. The sequence continues at coordinate 21,831 of CAJDSM010019429.1, forward strand.
TGATTAACACACCTCTTACTGTCACTGTCTGAGCGTAATCCTCCTGATGGGTGCCCGTGGGTGGGTGTGAGAGATTTTTATAATTACTTGGTCACCTGCTTCAACACGTGAGTTTCCTTGGTGTATACTTAAGTTTCGTCCCTGGCCACATCAAAGAATCATTTATACCAATATTCAAGTTGAAAAGAGGCATTGCTGTCTTTATGCTGTTAAGTGCTCCTAACCTTATAATGGCTTCTTGGATTTTTTCAACTCTCAAAATTAAAAGCTTCCCATTTAAATACAGTACATCTTATGTTGTACTGTTAATATAGGTAGATGCTATGTTTTAATTCATGTATTTACTATGTTGTTTTGATGATTTGAAATAATCAATCTATGAATAAGGATTACATTGTCATAAAGGAGAATATAACAATAACTCATTTAGAATTCAATATCTATTGAAAAATTTCAGAGTCATTTCATGGGGAGTATTTCAAAACAAACTCCTAAATAACTGCCCCTTTTTCCCAATTTTGTAAGCATCCGGGATGCTCATTAGGAAGAATGCAGATCATAATATAGGTTTGTTACTGTTAATGGTCATGAAGTAAATAAAGCTGAAGACTAAGTATAGCTCCAGCATGCACGGCCAAGGCAATGCTTGATAGATGTAAAGCTGTTGAAGTCATTACGGTAAATATAGTTGCTACAACATGCACAGCCAAGGCAATGCTTGATAGATGTAAAGCAATAGAAGCCATTACTATAAATATGCCTCTTGGGATGACCATTGATACATACACAACAATTCACTGTATCTGAATAGCCAGCCATTCATGATTCCACAATCCTCTGCCAGTCAGTTACCCTGTCTCCAAATCTATGAAATACACAAAGCTTACCATGTATCTTGTTGGGAATTTTGAAAAGGAGTTGGAAGAAATCATGGTGTCACTCATTTAGTGTGGGGTCGAAGGTCAGAGCAAAAGGATTGTGATGTCATATAATATGATTAATATATGTTGAATATTCATTCATTCATGATATACATGCATCAGATAAAACAAAAAGTGATCAATCTTATAAATTCTATAAAGAGTACAAACCTGGAAATACCAGAGGTGGGATCAGGTGACTAGGAGAGGGAATAAGCGCCCCCTGTTGACAGGTCATAATACAGTGAGCCCTATACCAAACAGCTTGTTGATGTAAAGTGGAAACAAAAGCAAATTTATGTAATATGCTGTATATTCTTTGTGTATCTGCTGCTTAGCACAGTCAAGGTTAGAGAGGTCACACACTGCTTATCAATAATGCAGCTATTCACTTTGATTTATTGACTGGAGAATGGCAATCAGCGACAATCACAGGAAGATAAACATATGTTAGGTTTATTGCGATGTGTATGTTTGGAAATTCCTGAAATCCTGTAAAATAACTAGAATCTCCTACCTTAATTCTATGCTCAACACTGAATGGTTGTGAAGTGATGGTTACATACACAAATGATCATAATTGTGGAATTGATCATTGAGAAGGATTTTATAAAAGAAAAATCATTTTACAGAGAAAGAGAGTGGAGTTTGAGATTGAAATAGTCATGCTGCTGATACAGAGGCATACAAACGACTAGACATTTTATGTCAGAATTGGCAGACCTATCATACCCAATGCACTTGGGAGAACATATCTCTCATTTTAAAAATTTGGGCATAGAGGTCAAACACTTAGTGACCAATATGTCCTGTCCGATTTTTTTTCTCTCTCAGAAAGACTGTCAGTGAGGTGAAGATAGGCCCTCAGTTGTTTTTCTGTCAGATTGACAGTTCAGTTGAAGAGAGATCCACTCATTTTCTGTGACAAATTGACAGTTTAGGTGATGATGGACTAGCTTGCTATACTTTTTTCCCTTGACAATTATTTAACAGGAAGTTGGACCCACATTCTGTTGTTTTTTCCAGACAGATTGATGATATTAAATACATTATTTTTCATTCTAACTGAAGAGTGTTTGGCTATTCAAAACACTTCAAAAACTTTAATGGAATTTTATTTGGTTCTACATGGAAATACATGGAAAATGGTTTTTGGTGGTGTTTAGAGTTTTTTCAATTGTTCTATGTTCCATTAGAATTGCAGGCAGTATTTGATACTATGTTCCAGTATTTGATATAAACTAGCTATTTCATCACAACTATATGTTGGTCTTGAATCCTCGTTTTGGTTTCGCCGTATGAAATTATATATTGACTGGTCAGGGAGTCATTATAGGAACCACTGTAGCACGGAAAATGAAGTAATTTTCTCGCTCTTTAACATTCATGACACAAGTCTAAAAACTAAACAAGATAATGGACGTGAAGGAAAGTTAGTCACGTTTTTAAATCACAACAATAGGCCCCATTCACGATGGTATCATGGGTGTTTATTTTTACTTGTGGGATGAAATTGTTGTTGGAATGGCGTAGTGCGTCCTTTCTGTTATGGATGAATGAACTGTCATTCAAGGAATATGGCTCAGTGATAATTATATATATATATAAAACACTGTCAACAGTGTGTGCCTTCAATAAACTTTTAAATAAGCTCTTTTTTACAATGCTCAACTTAAAGGTCATGTTACGTGCCGTGGATACTTATATTCTATAGGTGTAGTTCCTAAGGAGTAACATCACTCATGGAGTGCATATTGAAGTGTTTAGAGATTCTGTCATAGTAAGTTTATTTCTTGTAAAAAAAAAATTTCGTTGACATATGTTTGCAAAGTAAGATATAAACTTAACTTGTGAATGTTTATTGAAGATATACAAAAACCTTCAACCAGCGACATTTAAATTTGAAATTATTTTGCAAGAGAGACAAACATACACACACAGGAGAGTTGAAGGCCGTTTTAGATGTTGATTAAGGTCTATTCTGAAATGGGCTTTATGTTTAACTTTGTAATGATCCTGATAGAAATGTTGCTGATGATCTACATGACTGTCAGACATTCAGGGCTGCTACTTCTGACCATTTTATTGTCATTAACAATAGTAAAGCCTTCATGAGACATTGATCTAGTCTGACTGGGAGCAGTAGACAAGTCGTTAGTCTTGCTGGTCTGAGGGTGGCCATTTTTAGTTGAAATGTCTATCAGACTTTTAAATCTCATGGTGTGAGAGTGACCAATTTTATGTGAATGTCCATTCATTAGGCTTGAACACCTCCTGCTCTGAGAGTGGCCATGTCTGGTTATTAGACCTTTATGTCTCTTGGCTTTAGAATGTACATTAATTTTCATGTGAAGGTCTGTTTCATCAGACTGACAATTCCCCTAGTTTGGGAGTGATGTACCATGTTCAGGACACTGAAGGTGGACAGGGGATATTGTGCAATATGTCTTGTGGTACGGAAGTCATCATTTGCAAGAAATAAAGACAAATACTGAAAATAGGGACACCATGAAAGTCAATGTTCAATATGTGACCTTTTCTAATTGTGTAATACGCGTACATGCCATGTGTTTAGTATGTGGCTGAGTATAGGTCTCTGTAATCGTTATGTTGACTACTTTGATTGGCATTGGCTGCGATGGAGGTCCCCTACTGACAGACTTCTGACTAGCTATATATAGACCTACAAATTTTGTCCCCTGGAATTTCCTACCCCACACTCGTACTAACCAGGGTACTAATGAAGGATTCTGTTAATCTCAGTTTAATCCTATATTCTTGTGATCTCGTGTACAATGCCACACTGTAGATTATAAATGTATAACTAAATAGCAAGGGTAAGATATTAGATACATGGCACCATCACTGCCTATGTTTTGACATCATAACACAAATGATGCAGTAAGAAGATCTTATGAAGGGGACTTGTTTTGTACGACAGAATATACAAACCTCTGACTTTGCAGTTTCAACTCCTTGATACTCCAAGTGATGTGAGACATGGTAATAGTCCCTCCCTGCCTCTCCCCTTCTCTCCCCCCCCCCTCCCCATCATCAATACCTTAGGCTTTGGTTAGCATATGCTAACCTAACCCTAAGGTAGTGATGATAAGGGGGAGGGGGGGAGAGGCAGGGAGGGACTGACATGCACACACAGGGTAAAATCAACCATGTTACCTTCCATAATTTGTACTTGTGAGTATGAAACTTGGTAACGCTATTGACTGTGTTAATATTTGTGAATTTTGCAGCCCTGTTAACAGTCAGACCAGCCTAAGTGGTTTGAGTCGGCAGAGTACACAAGACCGCAGTGATGGTCCCCTGGATTACCCGTACAAGTACTCGCCCCACCACGAGATGCAGGAGTCCCCTGCCAAGGTCAGGTGGAGTCAGGCAGTCAAGAAAATCAGCTCGGAACTCAATAAGGTAATGATTGTAGATTATCGGTGTGTCGTTGTTCCACTGTTAAAAGGTTGGTGATCTTCTCTGAGATAGAGTCCCTTGAGGATGGACAGAGATATTCTAAGGTAAGCTAAGGGAAGCTGGAGGCCATGTTTGAAACAAGTGGAATTTTTTAGGTAAGAAGTTTATTCCTATTAGTGAACATGACAGAAAAAATTGAATTTTATCAAAAACTTTTCGTGGACCTACTATTGAGGGATTATGAACTGCACTGTATTCATAATTTGGTTAATGGAAAATCTATCAGCAAGTGACCGAATCGAAGGTCTGTCATTTACCCAAATGTCTATTACACCCAAGGGCTAAACTTTTGTCAACCACACTACCAGGTGTGCTTGAATAAATAACAGCTGTTATATGTGAACATTTTATTTGATTTCTTTCTGAGCTTGAAGAATTTTGCCACTGTATTGGGAATAGGGGTTTTTGCACTAGCTTACTTACAAACTGTACTGTGCATCTCTTTGCATACAGATGGTTTCATAAAGAGCAATGACTGCTCTGAACATGATGTTCTTCTCTTATTCATAGATATGTATTAGTTCTTGTAGGTACAATGGTGGCAATATCCTGTAGTGCTTTGTAGATGTATAATAGGACCTTTGAAGTGTGTATGATAAAAGGCCTTAGAGGTGGTTTTATGATGGTGGCCGATACCATGCAAGCCAAGGAATATCTTCAGAACTTGTAGCTACAACAGCTGTTAATTTAGCTGTCCTTTGATAGAGAATATAAAGACAATAAAGTAAGATAACACTTGAATTCAATCTGGTCCAGTGGTTTTCTGGAGATGATGTGTGACTTGGACATACTTATAGACCTGAGGGTAGAGATTAGGGATCCAGAGGATGTGAAAGGGGAATTTTACAGTCATTTGAATACTAATACACGTTTGGAAGCTTCATGTGCCTATGAGATTGTATGGATAATTATATAGAATTACTTTTTTTTTTAAAACATGACATCCATGAAGATTCCAACAGTCTGTATCTCTATGACAACCATGAATATTCCAACAATCTATGTATCTCTATGACAACCATGAACATTCCAAACAATCTACACATCTCTATGACAACCACAAACATTACATCTTGTATCATAGATGTTTTAAAATTACTTCCTGTGTCTTGTCAAAAGGTTTTGTTTAGTTTGTAAAGGAAGATGAGGTGGAAAATTGGAGTGAAATTAAAGAAAATCTTGTCTAGCTACTGCTTAGACCTGTACACTGATTTAAGAGATTGACTAACACACTATGAATTGCTATAGATTGAATGGGAGTTCTTTCTCTGGCAGTGGAATTTTCTGTAATTCCCCATTTAATATGACATGGCCACATTCTGAGGCGACGTTTGTTCACTTTGTGCAGATCTCAGTATGGTAATAGACTATAGGAAAACTGTTTGGTCTGCAAATGAAAAGCAGAATATGCGTCAAAGGTCTGTGCTTTAATTAGCAATAGTTAGACTTTCCCCCAAGTAAAAGTTTCATAAAGCTGGGTAGACTAAAGCTATTCTGCACTGGTAGGAGCTTGATCATCTCTCAGCTGATGGAATTTGAAATGACTTATGATGAAGAGTCCATTACTTGATTGCAGTCGAGATTTTCTCTGTCATATGATTGGCAATGCAGGACAAACAAAATCTTTGTCTTTGAAAACGAATGGTGAACAAGAATAGTATGCCATACTGTATACAGTCTGATTTTTACTGTAGTACATTTTGCTATTTTCATGTTGGCCAAAATAGTGTATTTATTAGTACTAGTCTCTGTAAGAATCATGCAGAAAGTTCAGACCCAGAATCTCGGATTCTTTGACAAACTTTCCACAACTCTTCATCATAGTGAAATATTAAGATAGCCAAAGTTAAAAGTTCTGTTGCAACGGTGCTATGGAAAATTAAAACATTTAGTTTCCATAGCAACCAGTGCATAATGAATTGCAAAGTGAAAAAAGGCATGCTTTTCAACATCTGTACAGAAAATGAAAAGAACAAATTTTAAATTGTGTACAATTTATTGGGAGAAGCAAAGTTATCTAAAAATAAAAATGTTACAATAATAATATAAATACTGATATAAGGGTTTGTAGAGATTTAAAAAATGGCAGTTTGTATTTAGATTACCAATTTTCTGAAAATATATACCAAATTTATATATTTTAATTAAGATATAAATAAAATAGCGGAAAAGTCCATGTACTGATGCATATGTTCTAAATAATGAACACTTAGCTTACTCAAAACAAAATATAAAAGAGGTCGAAACAACCACAATACGTTGCTAGGCAACTCTTTTGGGTCCCATTTTTAACACACAAACACAAATAAGTACAATAAATGCATCAGATGATTAATTTACTGAAAATATAATACATTATTAATGTTCAGAATATTTTGGTGACAATTCAACCCATGAAGATTCCAAGTTTGCATCATATTACCATAGCAACCAAATTCCTTAGCAACACAACATATTTTCAAGTTGTATATCAATACAATGGGAATGCAAGTTTATATTGCTCATATAAATTTTCTACTTAAGATTCAACCCCACTAGAAATGGCATTAAGTTTTACCAGTTGTTCCATAGTAACACAAAACTTTTCCCTGCAACATCAAAATTTCAAATTGTGCTCAAGTTTACTGCACAAAATGGACTAATTGCAAAATGTATGCCATCATAATTATCTACTGAATACATAAACCCACTGATAAATATTCTGTTCAACCATGTTCCATACAACCAATTTCCTCTAGCAACACACCTACCTAAGAATTTCAAGCTCAATCACACGCAGTACTCGATTCGTTGGCGCGTCAGGTGCAGTTAATACAACCACGACATCCAAATATAAGAATTAAATGCTAAAGCTATTGTCTAACAAAAGCTCAAATTATTTTTATTTCACTTAGAATGCATTGAAATCGTAAAGATTATGAATATATGTTAAATGATAAATATTTTTAATCTCACTATAGATTTATTTACTGGTATCTTACTCCAACAATAAAATACGAGTTTCGTGAATCTCTGTCGGAAGGACAAAATTCTATTAGCCCCGCCTTTATCATATGACCCTAGTTTGAACTCGTTCGAAAGCTATCTTGCGTGCTCACACGCATGTTACCAAGGGCCTCAACGACAAAAAATTCTCAAAATGATCTAACAGCACATGAAAATTCAAGTTTCAAGATTAATTAAAACATGAAGTTAAAAAAAATAATACAGCCAGTTCTAGAATAAATCTAAGAATGAATTGTATCTTTTTCTTCAACTGTTAAACTGCTGTGCCTATAGATAGGCATTGTGACGTCGTCGACGTTTGTCTAATATCGGAAACGTCATCAGATCTTGTATATTGCGTGTATATTATCAGATTCTCTGGGCACCAAAACTTCACAAAAACGACCAATGTATAATCATTTCATTTTTTACAATTTACAAACTTTTTATCCTTTTTAATCTTTTAACGTCAAATACGTCAGTCAGTTTCTGCTGATGAAAAAAAAACAAAGTGTTGAACAATTATGCCTTATTAAATGACAATCTACACTAAATCATTTCCATACAGGTGAACCATGATGCCCGCGACTATAATCTTAATATAAACGCTTACGAAAAGCTAAACATATTTGTCGAATATGTTAAAAAATGATTTCTCGATTAATGAGTTATCAAGTAGCGACATTAAATCGTCCCATACAGGTGAGCCATGACGGATCACAGTCAAATAATTATATATTTAGATTTAGTAAAATCAAACAAAATGGTGTTTCAAGTTGATGTTTTAACACCTAAAATTTTCGACTTGAAGAGTGTGGAATAGCAACTTTTGATATGTCCATACAATATGGATTCATAAGCCCTGTAGACCTTTGACAGTTTTTTCAAAACCATTTAGGTCTTACTTGATCTTTAAACAAGTATCCCAACATTCATAATTGAATCAGATATAAACGTATATAGAAAATCCCATTTTTTCTAAGTTTCTTCTGTCACTGTAAACCTTGACCTTATACAGATTTTTCCAAAAATATCAACAGAGTTCTCAGTCATTTGATGGTTATCGATTATCCCAAAGTTTCAATTCAATCAAATGTAAACTATTAAGTTATTGTCATAACCAACATATTCCATCATGCATGTTCAACTTCTGTTGAAAATCTCATACACCAAAATATATATAAATAAAAAAAAAAAATAAATACCAACCCAGCCAACCCCAACCCGACCCTCGCCATAAAATAACAAAAATAACAAGAGGCCCATGGTCACACTCTGCCCCACTAACACTTGCTTCAATATCTTTAAAGCCATTTGAGTTTTTTGGTTTTTATTTCCGTAATGCCAATTCCCCCCCAAATTGCTGAAATGTACTTAAGGTATATCTGAAGATGAAAGAACAATGATTTCCTAAAATCTATTTTCATGGGAAAAGAGGTCTCGCCTGTTTAAATATGACAAAAATTTTACTATATGTTAGTGAGTCGTTCCATCGAAAAACCCACTTGCAACCTTAGTAATGTTGAAAATCACCCAACGCTAAATTAGCATTGAATCCAAAATATGTACAACAAACAAATTGAGTTATAATTTGAAATTCTAATGGCCAATCAATACAAGTAGTATAAGTGACAGACCATTATGATGTGGGAAGAATATATTTTCAGGTAACTCCAAGATCAAATTACCCAAATTTAATCCTAATTTCCTCATACCACTCTAAAAAATGTACATTTGAGATAGTATTTTCAAGGAAAATTGTCAAAAATATAATACTCATTGTAAACAAAGATTTTATTATTTAAACTATGAGTTAAAAGATGAGTATCTATAGACTACTAACTAACAAAAATATTGGTATGTGTAGTTGAGTTCATCAAAAATGATATAATCGACGAAAAGTTAATTGAGACATCAAAATATCATAAAACTACTACTTAACAGATCATGACCTATTTCCCACCAAAAAAATAACAAAGTTTAAATTTAAACTAATACTTTATATTTATTATAGGCAATATTGATATGCAAATATTATTTTTTTCCAGATAACAAAAAAACAAGTTGTAAGCACTTAGCCTGAATTTCCTCTGTTTTCCCCGAAAACTGTAATCTGAGCATAAATTCATTTAAATTGTCATGATAAATGCTTGCAATATTATGATTAAACAGTACAGCTTGATAAAAAATATAATTGTATATAGAAGATTATGAGGAAGAGAGAGAGAGAGAGAGAAGAGGAGAGAGAGAGAGAGAGAGAGAGAGAGAGAGAGTAGAGAGAGAGAGAGAGAGAGAGAGAGAGAGAGAATTGTCGGCCTGGGAGTAATGGACGATAAAATTGCCCGCTTGAATTGTATGACACAGAATACAAGAGCTTTTTTCTTGCAAAAACACCCCCCCCCCCCCCCCAATATCAGTAAACAAAACTAAAATCCGTTTGGGTATGATTCTAACATAATTTCTCGCCCACTTCAAAATCCGGATAATAATACGTACAGTCGATCCCACTATCTAATCATATCATATATTCCCTCCGTATTTCTCTCAAAGTTCTAATCTTATCGCTATAGCTTCGTATATATAAATGCGCATAGTTAGTCAATGACCGTTCATCAAGCATACCGGTAACCATATGTATATACATACCTCGTCTACATGCAAATGTATCTGACCATTACAAATACTTCTATATATGAATATCAAATTCACACTAACTATTGCCCTAAATAAGTGCATTTGCGATGAAACCTGAATCTACATATAAAGAAAAATTTTGACATCCCGTGGAATATATCTCAGTATATATCTATAATATTCAAGTTGAAGTTGTACCACAGATCCAACCAAGTGTAATCTTACTATACTTTTCCGCATTTCCTCCATTTATATTTGATGTTTTTACACGAATCAATTAACAACATGTCGAAATCCTTCCAATTAGTAATTATCAACAATCATTCTTTCCATATATCTTGCGCCTCTGTATACCACACTATCATCTATGATTGTTCCACGACAGTTTCTGTTCAATCGTGTTGGCACACTATCTCAAAGCTAGTTATCTATATTGAATAGCCTTCTCTTAACTCACACTCGAGACAACCTATTCTCAGTGAAATTGGACATATAATACATTACACTATCCTTCATCTTCTTATATTTCCTCCAGCGTGTTCACCCCTAGCTCCTGTCATGTATTCTTCAATAGTGTAAATAATACTGGTCAAGATCAATAGTTAGGTCTACAGCGAGCGTAACCAACTAAATGGCTAATTTTGCTGTCCAATTTTTAGAGGTTTTGTCCCCCCCCCCCCAAAAAAATCACATGATCCTTTCCGACTCCTCCTATCATCATTATAATCTGTATAAATAACTATCAATTATCAGCTAAAAATCCCGGCGAAAAATTTAATTCAATTATTTATTTGAATCATAATTCGTACTACATAATCTTTGGAATATATTAACAACAATCTTCCGACTGAAATCCATATTTTATAACGCAGTAGATCTACGCCCCGCATCATCAAAGCTCTGTTTATTATCGACGTAAAACATGCGTCACCAATATGAAGGAAAGATTATTCCCATTCTAGGAAAGCAATTTTGCTCTGTTATAATATTTGTTTGCATATTTTGGTACGAAAAAAATGTTGTATGCCTTGACGTTATGTTTTTGCGCACGGATTGTGACGTCACGAATAGAAAGCTCCCATCACGTAACGCCTCATTTAATCGTCGTCAAATCTCAGTGATAGCCAATCAAGAATACATATTATCAATAACAATTGCATTGAATCCGAGGTTGCGCAGTGACTGTCAAAAACGTCACCAATTCATATCCCCTTAAAAGAGCCAATCTCATCTCAAACTCATAGGCTTCCCTCTTTTGCATTCAAAATTTTTGTGCGAGATTTCATCTTTATTTTCTCACCTTTTGGAACATCATCGCAAGTTCTATCACTAGTCAATAACTTTTCATACATTCTAAATGAATGATGGACATTGTTATTCACCAAATTATTTGTAGAGACCCTTGTGCTCTTCTTTGCTCTTGAAATGAAAAAAACATGCTAAATCATGGATAAAAAGGAAGTGCACTTTGAACGGCAGTAACAATCTGTTGTTCTGGAAGTCAAACAAAGGACAGTTGATTATTATGTGTCTGTGAACGACGACAGAAAAATTATAATTTAACGTCTTTATAGGTCATATGATCCTATTTTTGAGGGAGAAAATGATGGAAAATTTTTCTATGCTTTAATGCATGGCAAAATATTGATATACATATTCAATTTTGCCAATTTATTATTTCTCCTTATAATTTACAAATTAGAACTTAAAGTATAAGCACAGTTAATAGAAAATAATTCAATATTTTTTCAAAATTTCACAATACGGAATGATTTTTAAAAGAGGCATAACAAGGAGGATTAGGTAAATTTATCACTATCACAATCATTAAATAGCACACTGAACTGAACCACCGCCAAGATTTCTAAATTTGGTATTGAACATTTTCATGATCATAAAATATGAATATACTGTAGCTAGTAACAGCTTATGATCACACTAGCTCCCTTTCGTTGATGTATGAATGAGTCATTGATTGTTAGGGACAATTCAGTGTCCATAGTTACATTCAAATGTCAAGCCGCGATCCTAAAGAGATTTTGATAAAAATGAGATTTATTACAGATTCATGTTCATTTGTGTTGACATCACCATTTCAAGAGAAAATAATAAAAGCATCCAAATTTAGAATTGGGGAAATTATGAAGAATTTATATAAAATTCATAGTTAACCGAATTATAGATTTTAGGATGAGGTGGCTAAGTCTACTGAAGCAAATTAATGCAAACAATGCTATATGTAATTTTAAACACCTTTGAATAGTCCCAAATTATTATGTTTCTGTTAAAATTCTCAAATATAATCAACTGACTCCACCTATTTTCACATTGTAGTATTTTATGAATTTATATAGCACATATGCTGAAATACAGAGGCACAGATACACGCAAGAAAGTAAAGTTTGTTTTTACCCGATTTAGCGGAGTCAAACTCCACACGTCATGTGGGAGGTCCGGAGCATTACCGACCCAGCTACGCAGGCCCTCTTAGAGCATGGCGTTGTTAAAATCTTATTTTATAGTCAACATTAGTCTCCAGTTCTAAAATACCATTTTATAAGAGTTTAAAAAACCAACTTTTTTAATGTAATGCTGTTAAATATGTAGGGACGGAAGATCGGAGGTTAAAACTTTTCGTATTGATTACCTTTATTATTGCGATATTTTCCAAATGTACTCGATATTGTATTGCAATATTTCAAAGTTAGAAAATCAACGACCTTTTCTTTTATTTCATTGCACTATAATTAATTCTATGCTGAATATATGAAAAATAAGAACACCAATTAACTTGCGTGCTTAACTCCAATTGCTCTATTGGAAGTAGAAAAACTATGCTTTAGTGTTTAGAACAATCACAGAAATGTTTCATCCATATAAACGTTAACATCTAAAGGAGCAGCAATCTTCAAGCTGAACGTAAATCCTAGCCTGATATCATCGCCGATATACGGTATGAAAAAACGTATCAGCGATACATATTTTTTATTATATTGTATACCCAATTATATCGGTAGGAGATACGGTATATCGACATCCCAAGTAACCATTGGCCCCTAAAGCATTCTTAATGATACTTTGAAAAATATAGATAGGCCCTATAATCGATTGTAAACTCTACCGATATTATTAATCAGAAGCATACCAACGTCATTGGACAACATTTTTGTGACTCATTGTGATTGTCATTCGTCTGAATCAGCGTAAAAACCAAATTCAAGAAGTCAGGACTGACAACCAGCATTATTATGGACGTACATCATATATGTCCAAGAAAACTAAAACAGGCGATGAATTTCAGTAGAACTGCTCCAGCGATTGAATGAGGACAGAGCAAGGCCTTCCCTCCAATACTTGCTTAGCCGACTTTACTCGAAGAGGGTTGATGTTTTTAATGCATATTGATGACAGTCAGCATAATAATAATAGAAATACATTTTGCGTCGCTACTACATTAATCTCAAAGGACATTCTAAGTCTTAAATGTAATGCTTGTAAATAGTATATTTTTCAATGTAAAAAAAACAAAAAAAATATCAACAAAATTGAAATGATTCGTTGTAATTTGAGATTAAGCTATAGAGATTTGGGTAATTGTTTTTCGATATAAATGATGAATGAAGACCACCAATTTCAGAGAGTGGCAGGATTTTGGCAATTTGTCCATGAATATGGATGTTGGTCGGTAGATTTACACAGATAAATGACATTTTGGAGGAGAAAAATTCCAAACACCTCGAAGATCAAAACCCACCTTCTTTGTCAGTTACCTTTCCCTGACAGTATAAGCTTGATACAATAAGTGAAGTACAAATACCAAGCTCAGCTATTATTAAAACTTAATGATTGTGGTCTGATTGACGATGGAAGGTGATCACGCTGAGGGACGTTTCTTCGGTCGTTTCGAGCTATGATGTGCTGATCTTGATGCTGCCTTAGCTGATAAGACACAATTTTGAGGAACCCTGAGACAACTTTGTGTTCCCAATTAGGCAGTATGCAAGTCACAATTTGAAACTACTAGGTTGAAGCAACTTTACAATATTGACACGTTAATGGGTGTAAACAGTGAATAGTTGTAGAAGCAAACCTTAAA
>CAJDSM010019439.1:0-11253 GCA_903981925.1 Ostrea lurida
TAACACGATGTTACATTCGCCTATTTGTATTAGGACAAACACAGACCCAGGACATACATGGTCATATATCAGAGGTAGGATCAGGTGCTTAGGAGGAGTAAGTATCCTCTGTCGACCGATTACACCCGACATGGGCCCTACTTTCTTCACAGTCTGAGCGGGCTCTTCTACCAACTACAGTATCTTAAAGAAGCATAATCTGTATCTTTTGATTTGTTTTACACTGTGATTTCTTTAAGGAAATCAAATGAATACGAATCACGAAATCTGCTCGATCAAAATGTAAAACAAGCGAGAAACAAGCCTCCAAAGAACAAACGTGTCTACAACGTGATAATTCTATCAATGAAGAGGATATACGTCATAGTCACGCAATCTCCTTATATGTGTCGCCTGCCTGCGTTAGTGAGGCGACATAGGGATCACTGGTAGTCGGCCGTCACAAAACTTTTCTGTCACATTTTTCTCAATAAACACACAGGCCAGCTTCCTTTGATATTGGTACAGAGCATCAGTATGGACAACTGATTCGTGTAATGCAGTTTCCGATCTGCTGCATGTCAACTTCCTGTTGACACAATTTAGATAGTAACATAGACAAATTTCTGTCACATTTTTTCTCAGGAACCCACACATGCAGCCTTTTGATATTTCGCACAGAGCATCAGTACGGACAACTGTATCGTGTAACACATTTTCCAATCTGATGCATTCCAACTTCCTGTTTGACACAACTTAGAATATTTTTGTCATGGACGAATTTCTGTAACATTTTGCTCTGGAACCACACAGCCCAGCTTCCTGATATTTGGCACAGAACATCAGTATGGACAGCTGTATCGTGTAACGCAGTTTTCAATCTGCCGCATATCAACTTCCTGTTTGACGCAACTTAAATGCTTTTGAAATGAACAAATTTGTTACAAAGTAATGACTGGATGGCTGCGAACCCCTTGAAATTAATATTTCAGATAGAATCTCCAAATGACATCTCATAACATAGCTCATCTTTCATCTAATTCTCATGTTAGAATATGCATTGTAATTCTGGTAAACTTGAACAGAACTGAATTCTGACAAAAAAAATTATAATTATTATACTTTTTGCCATGATGATACTTTAAATGATGAAGTAATTTTCAAATGAAATTAAAAGTAGACAGGCGACACGTGTCTTTCCTGGAAGAACTTACCACTAAGTATTTTCCATTTTATGGAAGTAGAATTCAAAATCACTCTTGAAATGTTTTTAGGAAATAGCTTTTCTGAACTGTGAATGCAAAAATATATGATTAGATATCACATACGTACTTATGAAATGTTCTTTTAATACGTATACTATTGTTAACAAAGAGAAAAAGGCCATATGGAACAATGATACAGTACTGTGCATGGCTACACACGTGTTGAACTCATGCGACTTTGTTATTTTTCATAGGTTGGTAAAGTTATAAATAATTGGAAACAAGTGCTTTGTTTTTGTGTATCTTTTTACTTTCGATGTTGTAATTACGTATGAAAGCATAACTTTATTAGATGTATACATAGAAAAAAAAACCTGAAAGATAATTTTTTTCGTAAAAATACAGATTATGCTACTTTAAACGGTATAATACCCCATCTATTAAATCCAATATGATCCTTAAGATGTACATTATTTAGATATAAAGAGGTCTAGACTGAAACATTTATCTAAGCCTACAACCTACAAGTAGGACAAACATGGAACCATTCAGGAAGCTCTCACTTTATTTTAACGGTTAATATTTCTTTAGCAATACCAATTAGTGTCACTAACGTCTCCCGCGCAGTCTATACTGTTCAGTAATATATTCACAAAAGAAACGGTTGGGTTTCTCACCTAATGGTCCATTTCAATTAGAAGTAAACAAGTCATACTCTCTTTCGACTGGTGGGATTCCATTGTAATCTTAGTCAGTGCTGCGTTTCAGCACGCCTATGATACCATTGTGGCACACTGGGGTCTGTTATTGTTTGTCAGACTTCGGTCTAGACTACCGCATGTTCATTATTTATTACCTGCAATTATATATATATATAGAGAGAGAGAGAGAGAGAGAAAGAGAGAGAGAGAGAGAGAGAGAGAGAGAGAGAGAGAGAGAGAGAGAGAGAGAGAGAGAGAGAGAGAGAGAGGTACGAATTACATGTATACATTTGGACATCAGTGTGTTCACCGTAGATTGTAAGAGAGAGAGACAGACAGACAGAGACAGAGATGTATAGTAATTAACCATTAGTTTATAAAGTACGTCATATCGAAAATCTTAACTAGGTGAACATAAGGTAATTTTACACGTACATTCAATTGTTAATCAAAGTACTGGATCATCAATAGTTTCTAAGCAAAATGAGCGTTACTTTACGTGTTTGTTTATACATTCTATCGTTGAGATAATCTCATATATCCTTACCATACACTCAAACCAAATTAAAGCTGAACGCTTGTAATGATACTTAATATAACTGTGGAATAAAATGCTCACTTTGAAAATCTATATGAGATGCATCAATAGTCTCAACATTTCAAAGGTAGATCAGAAATAATTACGAAATGTCCGTGAAGGGGAGGGTGGTAGAGAGATATCGTCTTTATCATCTCTTATTCTGACCCTTAAGCTGCGTCTACAGATAAAATATTATTGGATATTTCATCTTAAAGGCCCAATCTCACTGACTGGTGAACACAAAACGTATGCAAAAAAAAAAAAAAAAAAAAAAAAAAAGACACAGCGGACGAGAAAAAATTCAGGGTTGACTTTATCCGTTTTCATCCGCTCCAGAAATGGACAAAATAGGTGAAAACAGAACGGAAAAGAACGGACGAGCGAAGTCTGTAGCGGGGATGTTAAACGACTGTTTATCGGAAGCCTAGCGGATGGACTTGGATGACTGCTCCAACACTCATGTACTCTTGAAATACTCCAGATCCTAAATATACGAGATGCGTCCCAGATACAAACGCTTTGTCCGTTTTGAATACTTTATATACGAGATGCATACGCTTACATCCTTTTATTTCCGTGCTAACGTTGTATAAACATTCCATGTACCTTATCTTTCCTCCCTCGTTCCGTTTTTGGCTGCAGCGGATATGAGTTGCGAGGATGCAGAGAGGATACAGTGGACGTTTAACGGATGGTAACAGACATAAAATGTTTGTTGCTCGTATATGTCGCGGATTGACATCGTACATGGCGGAAAGTTCATCCATTCTAAAAGTTTTGTGCAGCTCGAAACTTTTAGCGCGGATGAAATCACAGTGGACGGATGTTCGATGGATAGATCGTATGAAATACGTATGCAACGAGCACACAACGGACGCATAGCGCTTTCCAATTAACGGCTGGAATTTTTTTTTTACGCTTTACACGCTCTTTGCATCCGTAAGTGCAGTATGAACCCGGACTTTACACCACTAGTAATTGTGTGAGACCCGATAAAAGGACAACATTCACTTTAGTTGAATCAGTTCACGCAAGTTCCGTATTTTCTACGGGCAACAGTTCCAGGGAAACGCCACTGCCTTTTGCTATCGTCTTTAAAAGCTTCTCTATGAGTATAAACTACAGGTGGTCTAATTTATTCTTTAGACAAATTACTCTCGCTGAGGGTCGATAGATATGAAGGCTTGAAAAAAAAATACTAAAAAATCCAATTATGTTTTGAATGTGCTCCGAGAAAGACTTCCTCCCAACAGAAATGGTAAGAAGGATAAAAATATAAAGAAATATGTGCGTGATATCACATCGATTGGAAACCCCATAGTGCTCATTATCCCATAAAAAGTAGAAAGAAACTCATCATTAAGAGAAAACATCAGTACCCCGGAGAGGCAAAAAAACCTATTTATAATTGTTAGAACAGGACTAGCGGATAATGTGCAGAGTATACATATAATGATAGCGGTATCTTGTTTTGTTCGTTCATTTCCGCATAACGCGTTGGGTGAGAACCTGTCATATTTCATTTTCTTCGATTTGTTGGAAAAAAATATTAAATTCCCGATTCCCCTGCTTAATGATTTTGCTGGTTTTTGCTGACTGTGCTTCCAAAGCATGATAAGAAATGCTGCTTCCAGTATATGTTATAGATATCAATAATTTATCTTAATGAATAAATAAATAATCGTCGCGAATTTTTTTATTAGCCCGTAAACAAAACAGGCGGGATACATGTATGTGTTCCTGTATGTGTTCCCGCCCTTTGTTTTTTTTTACTGTTTATCCTGAGCGCGCGACAGTTCGTTTGGATGTCTTCTGCATCAAAGGGGGTGGGGGTTAATCCACACCTAAAACACAGCATACGTATTTACATTTCATATCATATTCTACATTTTGCATAAAGATTATGTCATAACTGTACACAATATTATTGACAGAGAAAATTCAGACTTATTTCCTAGAATCAATGAAAGCGTCATGGTATAATTTCTAAACTTAACAGAGGCCTGTGGGCCACTACGCTCGTCTGAGTCACATTCTTCATCCAACGATCTTTCCCTCTTTAAGCCTATGATAAATGGTGTCCCCATACCATGACTCTAACTAAAGACATTTTTTACATATGCCCATGTAAAACACTTTGATCCTCTATTGTGGTCCCATCTTGATCTCCGGGTGTCATGATTTGAACAATTTCTTATTACGATTTTAAATTTCCGCACATTCAGGAAGCTCTCCCGTTTTCTTTTTTCTTTTTCTTTTTTAAATATGCCAATACATTGCCACCGTTTTTCAAATATTCCCCTTTCGAAAAGGATGCAAGGCGTCGTTTATATAATATTAAACTCCATTAATCCAGGGATTCTTTATGGCAAGTTTGGTTGAAATCGGTCTTGTAATCTCGAGTAGTTGGAAATGTTGAATTTACGGACGGACTCCCGACAAAAAGCTAATCTGAGCTTTCAACTAAGGTGAGCTAAATTTTGGCGAGTGGATTCACTTTTCATGTTCCGGGGCCTATAGTTTTGGAGTATATCCCATTGGTAAATCACGTGACCCTCGCATTGCCTGCCTGTTTTCATATTAAGTTGTATACGGATTAATTACAAGTGATCACAATCTGATTAATATTTTTTAGTAAATCCCTTCACACAGTTCCCTATGTAGCTAACCGGAAAAACGACACAAGGTAAATTTTAATTAGATTGTAAAAGTAGAAGGATTTAATATACCGGGATTGCACTGAGCACATGAAGGAAGTATATGCTTTAAATAGAATTTTACAACATATTGACATGTTAAACCTTTGATACGTGTCAACAGAAAAGAAAAATTTATTAATGAAATCATTTCTGAAGGACGTGTAGCTTTTAATTAATTTTATCCATACTCGAATACCTTTTACTTGAACTACAGGTTTAATTTGTTGGTCTGCCATTTTGGTGCAATATGCCTAAACCATTTCAGACATTTTGATTTCTTCTACTTTATGCTACTGTAAAGCGCAATATCTTATAGCTTAAGGAAATCCATTAATAATTCAGCCAGTTTTGATTTCGCGATTCTAGATTTATCGTCCCTTGAAATGGTTCTTCTTCCGGTTGAGCGCAATTTGAATTACCACGAAATAACAACCATTCCCTCCTACCCCAAAAAATCAATCACTTTTCCCAGATATTGCCAGTCAAAATTTGACCATATTTCAATCATAATAATAATTCACTTTTAAGCACTACATATTTTGCTTTAATATAGTCACCTTGTAAACTGTCTGTTTCTCATCAGCGCCACCTAGCCTTGTCTCGAGGGATTGTTAAGCCGAGGTACGGCCGCTATCACAATGAGCGAGATGATGCTTCGATAAATGATAGATGATTGTTAAAATTGCCCCCATCTCTATTAACATCAAGCGCAGCCATTATTCGGATACGTTGCAACACCATTACTAAACCATTTAAAAGATTGCCGATCGGTTAAGAAGCTTTTTTAGATAGCGCGAGATACGTGGTTGACACCGAACAACCTTATTTAGAAACATTAATTGTATTAGTGCGTTTTCAGGATACAGAGCTCCAATCGTGATTAAAATTGACACCATGCTAAATAGTCCGCTGTAGGGGAAAAAATGGAGGTAAGGTTTGTTAACTTCTCGTACAAGGGATATATATGCTAGCTCCCATGTTAGCATCTTTTGGACACAATCTTAGAAATTGGCGCGAAATCCTACACTGCGCTGACAAGTTTAACAAAGTCCATTGCATTCCTAACGCTACGCAAAGTCGGGTTTTGCTAAAACGCAGAATGGAACGGAATATTATTAATAGATAACACTAAAACTCGCGCAAATATGTTTTATATTGAGTAAAGTAAAAAATAACAATTTATTCAAAGTAGGAAACACTTCGTTTTTTGTTTGTTTGTTTGTTTTTTTTTATCTCTGTACCATAAACTGAGTAAGCAAAGTTAAAAGTTTACATAGAACATTTTAAAAGTTGTGATTTTGGCATTGAAAGAGATGTTGGCAAGCAGCGACACCTAACGGGTGAAAATGGAAAGAACACACAGTCTGACACAATGTCCCCTCTCGTGGCAAAATGTCTTCAACACACGTGTGTTTACATAAAATAAAGTACATACGCGCAAGTGTGTGTGTTTACATGGTTTATATTACAACAGGGAATGGAGAAATACAAAAATAATTCATTATCTTAATATTAAGTCAACAGCTTGAACATTTTGTGTTTGATTGACAAAGGGCTCACGGCGAGCGTGTACAGGTCGACAGGGGATGCTTACTCCTCCTAGACAACCAATCCCACCTCTGGTATGCCCAGGGGTCTGTGCTTTCCCCAACTCTTTTGAATTCCTTATAGGAATTGTGAGATTGATCACTCTTTGTTATTGTCACCCATTTTCATTAGCAGAAGCTAAAACATGGGAGAGGGCGTTCTTTTGTTGTATATGCATTATAACAATAAAATATGTTCAATTCAGCTAATTCAGCTTCTGTTCAATTCAGCAGAAGCTGAATTACCGCAGCACTCCCATCTAATTACATTTTTATAAGCAGGCGAGAGGTTCTGATAATGTATTTCTAAATTATCTACAATGTGTTGGTATCTAATTATTTATATATGTTGACGGTGCTACCGTTGGTGCGAGCGAAGACCCTTAAACATCTTGCAAATAAAATCAGCCTCTTCATTTAACGCAGAAAAAAATGACGCAGTTGACGTGAACTTGTTGCATTGTGACGGCCTATTGTTGCGTGAACTTGTTGCATTGTGGGACGCCTATTGTTGACGTGAACAGGTTGCATTGTGACGGCCTATTGTTGACGTGAAACTTGTTGCTTGTGACGGCCTATTGTTGAGTGAACAGGTTGCATTGTGACGGCCTATTGTTGACGTGAACTTGTTGCATTGTGACGGCCTATTGTTTGAGTGAAACAGTTGCATTACATGTCGTCGTATTAGCTGCAATGTTTTGTTTTCTTTCAAAGTAAGCAGTTATTAACAACAGCAAAACATACCAAGGTATGAGAAAGCTTGTTTGGAATTTTAAAACGTTTGTGGTACTATCCATACAACATTTATTTGATTTACGGAGTTGTCAATGATGTGTACCGCCGTGAAGGCGACATTTTTGCGGACGCATTGTGGGACGAAACTTGGAGTCACAATTTAACTGATGACAGAGAGCAAATCACGTGACTTTCTTATCATTGGACCGAGCTATAGTATACTTCTGGAAATTTATATTTTTTCTTTCCTTTGTATTACATCTCTCTCTCTCTCTCTCTCCTCTCTCTCTCTCTCTCTCTCGTCTCTCTCTCTCTCTCTCTTCTCTTCTCTCTCTCTCTCTCCTCTTCTCTTCTCTCTCTCTCTCTCTCTCTCTCTTCTCTCTCTCTCTCTCTCTCTCTTTCTCTTCTCTCTCTCTCTCTTCTCTCTCTCTTCTCGTCTCTTAAAACAGCTGTGAAACCTGGAAAACAAAGAATATGACATCTGATAATTTGCTACAAGTTAGGGCTCAAACCTTAAAAAATTCCGGTTGCAAATATATACATGCTCCTAGAAAAATACCAGATAATGTTCGCTCTTTTAATATATAATTCATTAAAAAAAACCAAACATAAAATGTGGAAACATTATACATATATTTACACTGCTATTACATAAAATCAATATTTACATGCACCAATCGAACAAAATTTCCCGAAACCTACACTAAACTGCAAAGTTCCACACGATGTTAAAAAAAAAAGGCGAAGATAGCAAGCAATGATCAATCTCGTGAATTCTACAAAGGAAACATGATAGAAAGCAAAACAAACATGGACGCCTGGATGCACCAGTATCCAATAGCAATTTGAATACTATGAGCCACCGACCATTTCATCCTTGTTCACGTTTAGGGTTTATCTCGTAGCGCGGTATAATATCACTTCTGTATAGTGGAATATAAGGTGCATCAATTAGATCAATGGACGCTACATCAATTAGATAGAGAAATAGAGGTAGGTACATAAAACCAATATTTACATGCACCAATCAAACAAAATTTCCCAAAACCTATACTAGATTCCAAAGTGCCATACGATGATTAAAAAAAAAAGGCGAAGATATCAAACAATGATCAATCTCGTGAATTCTACAAAGGACACATGATAGAAAGCAAAACAAACATGGACGCCTGGATGCACCAGTTTATTTCCGCTATGGTAACATTAATTATTTTAATTCAGACGTCGACATGTAGCATTCATTTTCTAAGAGGGCAGTCGGTCCGAAATATAAAATTCTTGAAAAGATAAAAAAAATCCCATTTTTGTGCAGTCTTCAGAATACTCATTTTCCCCAAGGTCGAGAATGGAAGGTGAGTATCCTTCGCTACACGAGCTCAAATCAAAACTTTCAAGGTTCTGTTCATTAACACTTACAGCTACTATGGTGGCGGGGCAGTGACCCAATATATCTTTATTTCCATATGAAAGGAACAGGTCATTGTAGTAAAAAAATGTGACGACCACCTCCCCCCTCCTCCTCCCTCTTCCATTCGACGTGCCTAAATTTTACCAGTAGGTAAAAACTGAACAAGTTACAAAGAATTAAAAAAATGTGAAAACAATTTTACTTGGAATAAAAAAATAGACAAAAGCAGTATTTTAAAAAATGATAACAAAAGAAATTAGTGAACTCAGAGCGGATTGTCAGCCCTTGCCATTGTTTAAAGAATATCATATATCAATAAAACTGTCATTATTTATTAAAACTAACATTTTTACAATGTTTAAAAATGTCTTTTTTGGCACGAAATGGAAAACGAAACTGTTCAAATTGTTGGTATTATTTGTGAATTGTCACGAAATCTTATTCTGTGTAATGTATTTAGTGAAGTAGTTACTTGAAACCAACTGCCAACCCCCATTAAAGCTCTGTACAAAGCCGTTCTCTAACAATTTACTCGTGTAGTGAGAAAGGGGGAAAAGTCTTATTTCCACGGCTTTTATTAATGCCACGAGGAGAGCGTTTTTTATGTATGAAGTAATTGTCTTCTTTCCTAGTTTGTGCGAGTGTCTAAGAGGCAAATGAGAGGATTCGCCAAATAATGAAGAAGTTTGGAAAACTCCTAACGAGTCCGCGAGCTCCCATTTGTCACGTGAGACCTGTTATTAGTGCTTTCGCTGGTGTGGTTCTTATACAAGATAAACGACTAATGTCATAATTACGATATTCTACACCACACTAAATCACTTTTTTCTTATGAAATCTACTAAATGGCGGTAAAATCTTATCTTATAGCATATGTATTTCTGTGTATTGCTGTTTTGTTGTGATAGGAATGGTTGTTAATATACTTCGAGCTGTTTCATTTTGGTTGAGCGACGCTGTGTACTTGGATAAACATAAAACACAAATGAAACCTGTTCCATCCAGCCTTGAATCATGTATCTCTTAACCCTCTGCTCTTTTCTACTTCAGTTTGTCTATACCTCATGTATCGCTTAAATGTGTTGAAGTGCGTAAGGTGCCTCAACTTTACGTTTTATTAAACGCGGGTTTTAAAACGTTCTTCCATGGCTACATGTACATCTGCCTGTGGTTTGCCCTCTGTAGACCCGACTATATACACTACTGTAAAACAAGAATATTTAGCGCACTATTTATTTTAGCGCCTTTAGCGCAGACGTACGATTGTGCTAAATTAAGTTGTGCGCTAAAAGGTTTCATTGTCGTTAATTTGCTGACCAGGACTCAGTTGCACGAAGGTTAGTTAACTTTAACTAACAGTTAACTTTCCATTAACTCATACATTTATATAGTGTTAACAAGAAGTTAACTATCAGTTAATTCGTGCAACTAGGTCCAGGTGGTATCGTTGCGCTAAAATAAGTTTGCGCCAAAAGGTTTTCATTGCTGATTGCGCAAAAATATGCTTGCGCCAAATGTTCTCGTTTTACAGTATGTACAATCCACGCCATGTTAGCATAGTTAAGAATACGGCTATCTCTTCAATCTAGGGCGTTTAAAATTTGATTTCATTGATGCAAGTAGGTGCTACATGTAGTTGATAATTTCAAAAATAATTTGATGACATTCCAGTTAATCTCAATTGCCACTAAATTGTCTTTTTTGTTTAGATTTTTTTTAAAACTCAAATCAAAAGATCAATACATACCCGGGTACATACCTAGCCCTTTGTTTAATGTCCAGCTCGGGAATTTTTCATGCAACCATTGCCAGGAACGGGCTAAAAATCTGGGCCTATGTTCGGCGTCTATGGACGTAGAGCAGAGAGGGATCTTTATCGTGTCGCACCTGCTGTAACACGGGACCTCGGTTTTTGCGGGCTCATCCGAAGGACCGCCCCATTTAGTTGCCTCTTACGACAAGCAAGGGGTAGTAAGGGCCCATCTAATCCGGATCCCCACGGGAATCCTTGAATCTATACACAACATTATATGTACATTGTACCCTGAAAGAAAGCTATTTACTGGTATATAAATTATATATAGATATTGCCAGGTATTGAGTCGTAAGCTCTGTAGCTCGACCTGCGGGTAAACGGAGTAATCCGCAGTCAAAATCAGTGTGTCCTAACAATGGGTATGACACACGTCAGGCAGCATTTGAACCAATGACAAAGCAATCTCCATTCATGAGTGAAGATACGAAAAAGCTTTGTCTTTGTCGTTTCATATTGTAAATGGAGAAAATATATTAGAAATAGAAATGAGTTGATAAAATATATCAGTGCCTAAACAAGAGAAAAGTGGAGAAAATCTATTAGT
>CAJDSM010019440.1:0-10824 GCA_903981925.1 Ostrea lurida
AAAAAAAAAAACCAAACAAACAAAAAAAACCACCAAGGCCCCGTATGTCAGGTGTAGCACATTAAAGACACCCCCCCCCCCCTTTCTCAAAGGCCTAAATTTCGCAGCCCTTCATCCGCAATGGCGACGTCTCCGTACAAGTGAAAAATTCTCAAACGGAACGTCAAACAAACAAAAAAAACAATCAAAGCATAATTAAGCATATGTCGACGGTTAAAACAAATTAAACATGAAATAAAATTCTAGGTCCGAGCGAGATAACGTGGGTCAACTTTTCAAAAACTTTATTAATTGAGAAATAAAAAAAACCACATCGGTGTAACATCTTTTAATTAGTGAATTGCCTATATCATGTGTATATTTAAATACATTGTTTTATGCTTATCTTTATGTTTTTGTATTGTATTGTATTATATTGTTTTGTATTGTATTGCATCCCATATGGATACATCATGCAATAATGTTATTATTATCATTTAATATGTCGACGTCATTTTCAGGTTAATGTTGATTTATGTTGTGTCTGCACGTAAATATCCAACGCGTGTGACCGGAATATCTTGCAGTGGCTCATTTCACAAGTATTGATATAGTGTTCACCAAGCAGACGGCAATCTTTTTCTATTTCTTCACGCGAAATAATCACATGTCATTGTGACTTAGTGATGATGTAAGCAAACCATTTTGAATAATGCATCGGACACTATGCATAGTAAAAAGCTGTTTACGAGACAAAACTGTAAATGTTCGCGCAATCAAGTTTCTTCTTTTTTTTATTTTGGAGGGAAGGTGTATTTATATTTTGGGAAATGATCTTTGGCTGATACATAGTTTGATGGTCTGCCACGACCTAAAACTTAATTATTCTGTTGGAAAAAAACCCCTTATAACTGTGACTGAATAAAAACACTATTATTAGAATGTTAAGTGTGTGAAGTTTTATTTGAAATACCGCCGTGTTTTACAATACACCAGATACCAGCAGGTCCTTGATTGCAGATCTTTATAAACGTATAAAATGGTTCTATTCACTATTGACGGAAGCTACATAAACGCAAATAAAATCAATTTTTTTCCTCTCTGTCCTCTCGTTTTTTGATGCTATTGTTGTCTGTTTGCGGCTCAGATAATAACCCATAATGCCTATTGAATTGCTTATCACTTGTATAATTTTAGGTAATTATTTGAAATTATTGATTTTCTATTTAATTTTTTTTTGTTTGGTTTGTTTTTGTATTTCGTCGTTGATACGGGTACTGAATCTTTGATTTTAGTGTTAGCTGTCGTGCTGTAGGTGAGAACTTCCCAAATATATCACTAAAGCTTTAGCGCGGACTGTCATTAGTCATTTTGGTTATTCATCGATTTAAACAGGTCGTATTTTGTACATCTCAGTGCATACCTTCTGAAACTTCGGATGTTTTACATGTAATAGAGAGAGAGAGAGAGAGAGAGAGAGAGAGAGAGAGAGAGAGAGAGAGAGAGAGAGAGAGAGAGAGAGAGAGATGTCTCGTGTCTATATTTATGTATCGCAAAAGCAATGGGCCAGATTCTGTCCAGTATGAGCTCTTAAAGGGACATGGACACGTTTTGAGCTAAATTTTATATTTGCAATTTTAATGTTTAAAATGCTAATGGTCAGAAAAATTCTGATTGTCAGTTGTTGAGTTACAAGTGAGATACAGAGCTCACAATTCTTTGTTATGTAAACCAAGGCTTGTGTCTTGTTTTTGTTTATGTAAAGATTACATCACAGTATACAGTTATTCCATGGTTATTTGGGTAACAGTTCAAATTATTGTCCCAAGGTATCGGGGATGACCAAGAGAAAATAATATGTTTAAAATCAAATGAGATGTGAGATACATTAGAAACTGTGTAAGTGAAAATTAAATTAATTAAAAGATTAATGGTTCATACTTATAGGGTAATAAAATATGTTTATTCCATGGGTATTTGGGGTTGCAGTCCCAAACCATTGTCCCTCGGTATCGGGGATGACCCAAGAGAACTGTTGCTCCTCGCCCTGCCGGCCTTAGGCAACAGTTCTCTTGGTCATCCCCGATACCTGACAATAATTATGAACTTGTTACCCAAATACCAAACTGTATACTGTTCTAATTGTGTTCAGAACGAACTTGTAATTTAAAAAATAGCTGCTGTAAACGGAACGTACACTAGCATATTCAATGTACATGTAGGTAAACAAAAACATGCCACGGTCCTTTTTACATAGCGAAGAATTGTAAGTGCTGTATCTCACTACAAATGACGTTAAAATTTTTGTTGTCACCTTGAGTGAGCATTGTACACATGAAAATGGAAATCTAAAATTTAAACATCATTAGCTTCCCTCGGGCTATATTAATTGTGTCCGGCGTCCGTACATTTATCTGTCAATTTTACAAATTTCCGATTTCTCTAAAATCACAAGCCCAGTTTCCACCAAACTTACCATAATGCATCTATCGAAAAAAATCTTACTGGACCTGAAAACCCCCCACCAAAAACTGAAGTGAAAACTTCCTTAATGAGTGGGGATTCAAAAGTGTCCTCAGGAGGAAGGTGGGGCCACAGCTTTTTACGTGGAATATAAAAGAAAGAAA
Source organism: Ostrea lurida (assembly GCA_903981925.1). Taxonomy (NCBI): domain Eukaryota; kingdom Metazoa; phylum Mollusca; class Bivalvia; order Ostreida; family Ostreidae; genus Ostrea; species Ostrea lurida. Next base: position 2,607 of record CAJDSM010019440.1, read on the forward strand.
TATTTTAAGATATAATTCTCAAGAACAGCAAGGTTTTCTTAGTCCTGTCACTATGCAAACATCCTCTGAAAGTCCAGATTTAGGTCTGTTCAGTTTGCGATCTCTTGAGTTAGGGGTTGACCAAAAGGGATAAAAGTTTTACATGGGAATATATAGGAAATGTATTTCAAGTTTCCTTCTTACGAACAGGTAGCTATAGGTCATGAATAATCATGGTTCTAGGCATCATATTTGTTCAAATTTGTTGTCCCCGGCGTTAGGGTGGGACCAAATAGAGTTTCAAAGCTTTACATATGAGTATATAGAAACAGTCTTTCAAATTTCCTTCTTATGAACAGGTAAACCATGAAAATTCATGACACAAGCATCCCCTGGAAGTGCAGATTCGAAGTTGTTGAAATCAATGACCACCAAAATAGGGTGGGACGGGGTCACATTAGGGGATGATAGTTTTACATGCGGATGTATACGAGAAATTTTCTTCTCAAGAACAGCATGGTCGTGATTAGTCATATTAATTTGCAAGTATCCTGAGGTAGCTCAAATTCAATTTTATTAAGACCATAGCTACAGGGGAGAAAGCACGTCAGGATGATAAGAGGTTTGCGTGGGAATTGCTTTAGAGAACAGTCTTTAAGAAATCGTCTCAAATTCAGCAGAACCTTGATTAGGCATATGCAATTATTCTCGATGCATGTTTCAGCGTATTCAAATTATGGCCCCGTGGGATAGGGAGGGGCAACAGTTGGGGATCAATTTTTTTTTTATAGATTGTAATAAGAAAAGTCTATATGAAACTCTTCTCAGGACCAGCAGCACCATGGTTTGTTACATCAATTAATATGAAGCCATTCACTTTAAGCAAAAATAGTCCCGTGGGATATAGTGGGGCCACAATAGGAAAGCAAATTTTATAGAAATCGCAATATATTAGAAAATTCTATATAAATATCTCAAGGCCAGCAGCGCCCTAATTTGTTACATAATAATTATCACGCAGGCATCTTCAAAGCGCAAATTCAATTTCCTTGAAATCATGGCCCGGGGTAAAGCTCGGCCCCAATGGGGATCAAAGTTTTTACACTGGAGTGCATTCAATACTTGTAAAGCCTTATAAGGGTTACTGATATACACGTTTCCCAGTGCACACTGTATATGGATTCTTAGCAGGGTATATGGACTCATATTCCCTGTCAAAGTTTATATTCTCCCGAGCCGCAAACAAGTTAAGGTGGATAAATGCATTAAAGTAACGATTCAGTTACGAAGCGGTTAAGTATGGAAACCATTTTGTATCCCATCTATTCTTGACAGGGCATATGGCCTCATGTTCCCGACTTGTCGTCCAATCAAATGTCTGCATTTTTCTCAACAGTAGTACATATATTCATATCTGCCTGGGGCAGGCTTAAGTAAGGAACAGTTTCACTCCTAGCAGGACCTCAGTAATAAGTATGTGTTCTGTATTCAGGTGTTTCTTCTTTGTCATGAACCCCCGGCGTTAGAATGGGACTGCAATCATAGATAACATTTTACATGATGCTTGGACAAGTCTTCTTCTTCAGAGCAGCGAGCCCATGTTTGTCATGTGCTTTAACATCCCCTGATGTTTGGATTTACGGTCGGATCAAAATTTATCATGGGAGTAAAGATCGAGGAAATGATCTTTTAATAATCTTCCTCTAAAGAGTAAGAGAGACAAATTTTACTCAGGTGGACCATTTTGCCCATGGGCCTCTTTAATTTCTCTTAGAAACTGGTCGTATTTCTTAGATAACAAACAAACAACCAAAAAATTAAAACCTACAACAAACAAACAACACCCCCCCCCCCAAAGAAAACCCCAAACAAGCAAAAACAAAACCCCACTATGTTTCAGACTTCTCAGTCTTTGATCGATCACAGAAGTTCATGTATTATCGCTAATTGAATAATATTAAATCCGTACAAGTGCGAAAATGATGAATCGCAAACTGGTTCATTCCGGTTAAAAATTTTTCAGATAGAACTAAGAATGGTTAGGCGTAATTATCCTTTGACGCTGTGAACTCCCTTTAGATGCTTCCATACGACTTTAATTATAAAACTCTAAAAGGAAAAAAAAGCAACAACCCGCGAATCATTGAACAGAAGGAGCGTAGGAAGTAAGCATGGATTTCTGGGAATTAGAGACACTTTATTTTTCTTCTTTCCAGTGTTTGTAAACGACTACAATTTGACGTGCCGGAACTATCTACGTTGAAGCACGAGCTAATGTAGCAACTGTTTTGTTTACGAAGTCAAGTGCTGCACGGTCAAATTATGTAGTCGTTTGGCGTGGGACGTAATCTTTACGATAGTTGAAGAGCTATGCAGATATTCAACATTGAATCACATGCACAATTAAACAATTGACACTTCATTTAGTCAATAGATGGGCTATCATATAGATTTTCGTGTCATGGTGCTTCATTATAAACACATTGATTTTCCATCAGCAACTAAAAAATGCATGTAATAACGTGCAACCTATAAAATAAGGATTTTGTTTTGGAAAAGGTAGATGCGATTGCCAACCATTGAGGTTATACATTTTCAAAACTATGAATTTGATTTGATTTGAATTCTGTATTCGATCGACCCGCTAAACATAAAAACTTCACATGTTTCAGGCCATGTTTGTATACTGTGCAATCATCATTGTTCGTGGGGGACCAATGTTTGTGGATTTCGTGGGTCACCCTCACCCACGAATTTACATCCCCACGAACATGTTTTATTTTCCTTTTAATCTTAATAAATATAATGCCGTTCGCATTATCTATTAATTACCCACGAACTTACGTCTCCAGGAACTAGCAAAATTTTGGTTGCCCACGAACATTGGCCCCCACGAATTAAAATGATTCCACGGTATTCTTTCGTGACAACCACATGTAGTTAAATACATGTAACTTTACAAAAGAAACAGAGATACGATGGGTCGGCAAGCTTATCATTTTTCCGCGAATGATGAGACACGATTACACATACCAGGGGTCTATGGATATTAGGTGAATTACATTCTTGATTGGCTATGTCGAAAAACGTTTTACTATTTCGATTTTTTTTTTTCGTTTGGTTTTTGGGTTTGTTTGTTTTGTTTTTCTTTTCTTGGTTTTTTGTTTTGTTTTGTATTTAGTTAATTTTAAAATTCTTTTATAAATTTTTCAAGTTTGTTTGTGTTTTGTTTGTTTTTGTTTTGGGGTTGTGATTTTTTTTCTGCAATGCTAGTTTCCTTCATCACCCAATTAACCAATAAAGAAAGCACATTATTTATATTTATATTTTCATGCATTTTCTCATAATGTTATCATATCGTTACTTTAAACGGAACAGCCAATTCATCTTTAATTGACCTTGGAATCGCTCCACTATTTGGTATGACCATTGCAGACAGGTGATATACAAAACCGGTCCGGTAAAAGCAATGTCAATTTCAAAGGAAATGCAGTGAATGTAAGTATTAGTTGATAAAGTTTTCATTAAGGACAAACTATTCAATAAATCTATATGGAATCTCTTTCTCTTTTTCTCTCTGTTAATCGATTCCAAGCATTAACTTCACAATTTACCAAGTTTCTTTGTGTCAACGTGTTTTGCTTATCATCTTTTTTAGAATAATGGAATCTGCTGTAGAAAAGATTGACCGTACAAATGAGATTATTATGCTAAAAGATTGTTGTTTATTGTCCTTGTGGAATTATTTGACCCAATTTTATATGCCACCAGCTTTAGGTGAAGCAGACCTTTGAATCTAAGCTATGTACATGCGTATAGGACAACGTTCAAATGCACAAAGACGTAAGCGAAGTCATGGACACTCGTTCATATTCAACAGCCACACATACAAGATGTCACTTTTCCGCTCACTTTTGCCTACGTCAGCCCAACAAATTAGGTCACATCCACATACGCACTAAACTTTACTCTGTTCCATGAGAGTTTTGAACGTTATTACGAAGATGCCCAAAGCTATCTACACTTGGATTTTTCAACACCAGAATATAGGCTGAATGTCTATGTTATGGATGTTGCTTCATGCACAGCTCTTTAACCACCGCGGATTACGGATAGTACTCCTTCCGAATCCCTTGCGGTCCGTTCCTTAAGCTGAAAGTAACTAATAAAGGAAATAGATGCCGTAAATATAAGCCAACATCTTCGTCATAATAAAGTTCACGTCCTGTATCTGCATATTTTCAATTCAAAGTCTCACACCCTGCATGTTCCTACAATACTATCATTCCACTGATTGCATCCAAGCTGTTTAACACAAGCAAACTTCAGTGCCTAGAATATTGACAATATTATACTTTAACCACCCACTTGTTCTTGTTCTTCTTCATCTTTCAACTACAGTCCAACCGGACATGTCATTACTGGTGATGTTAAATATAGTTGAATAATCGAGGAATCAAGATCACTTATTTTCGAAAGGTCCAAATTACAGAGACCTCGGTCATCTTAATGGCATGCAAGACACTTCATCTCATTATGAAGTTCTGTCGAAGATTATTGCCAGAACGATGGGTCAAATATGAAAAAGAAGAAACTTGATATCTATCAGAATGGATAAAAAGTATAAGAAGATTATTGAAATCCGTATTAGACATTTATGTACCAATGTCGTAACATCTATCCTTCTGTGTTTCGTAAACCGGAAAGTGATCAAATGAACTGATAGTTTACATGAGGAATATAGTTCTGGTTCCAGCCGACAAGCTTGTAACAAATATTGTTTTTTTGGGTCCGTGTAAGGCTTTCTATACTGACAAACTGCATTTTAAAACGAACTTGTTATTAACTCCCAATTTGGTAATCGTACTTACACTCCTACTGCCCTTTCAAAATGACGAAATTCTTCAAAATCATGCTTCAGTTTTAAAACACATTAATATCCCAGTCCAATGTGACGGAAGAATATGAAGCTACCGTACCTACTACTGGATTCCAAAAACTTCACAAAACCCCCTTACAAACAAATAGTTATTGCTGGTCTAGCAAAATGTTCCACCTAGCCATGTCTTTACTCCCTCACGAAAAATTGACAGCTGTTAAGAGCATCTTCAAGAAGTATTTGTGGAACTACACTATCCAGAATGGTGTAAATCATAATTGGTGGGATTCCTAAAAAACTCTAAGAACTTCCTAGTGAAATTTGAAATCCCAAACCTTTCAGACATATCGAACAACATCTAAAACATATGACTTCTCAACCTTTACACGACCAATCCCGAATGATAATAAAGACAAGGCCTTTGTACAATTATGACAGTTGCTTCTTTAACAAAAATGGAAAAACGGAAATATCTCTTACTAGTGATCAGCCATTCAAAAAATTATTTTGTTAAACTCCATCCCGCTTACACACAAGTATACTCTGCAAGTTGATATCAAAGAGCAATTGCTGGAGTTCTCATTGGACAATATCTTTGTAGTTTTTGGCAATCACGGTCTTCCAACAAGTCTGTTGAATTCCAATGGGCACTAATGTGCTCCTCTATTAGCATACTATTTTTTATATTCTTAATGAGCAGAATTCATTCAAAAGCTTCTACAGTGAAAAAGAAATCTTCTATCGGTGGCACTTTAATCTCAACATATCTCGATATATTGACGATGTTTTATCTATCAATAATCAATGATTTCATTCATATGTCGATTCAATATATTCCAACGAAACTAGATAATAAAGGACACCACAGAGTCTTCCATGTCCTTGCTTCGTACTTGGATATTTTATTGACATTGACATTAAACCGGCAACTAACTACTCAACTTTATGACAAACGGGACGAATTTCCAGCTTCTCTCGCATCGTCAAGCTTCCATAATTTATGTAGCAATATTCCATAATCACCTGCATATGGTGTGTTGTCGTCTCAACTTATCGATACGTCAGAGCTTGTTCTGGCGTATAATCAGTTTTTAGAATCGAGGCAAGCGACTTACACGACAAGTTGTTGTTGCGTGGGTTTCGAACAATCACGTTTAAAAGGCACCTTTCCGTAAATTCTAATGGTCTTTCATAACAAGTTAGTTTACCATATGACTATTCATTGAGTCAAATGCGCTGTTGTGTGTTTCATAGCCATAGTTAAGCGTTTCACACCACTGATTTGACTACAGACTGTTCGTTACCTGAATCAAGACTATGGGCTCGACAGGCGGGTTGTGACCAGTCAACAGGGAATGCCTTATCTCCTCCAGGCATCCTGATCCCACCTCTGTGTGTCCAGGGGTCCGTGATTGCCCCACTCTTGTTTTTGTATTTCATTTTAGGACTTCGAGATATGATCACTGTTCGTTATCATTGCCTTACTTTAATCATAAGCATTATTGGCATGATTATGCAAAAAATAAATTTACGCGAAAGATATGGTTTTACGTCCATCTTGAGAAATATTTCACTCAATAAGCAGACTCACGCATTCGCGGTGAAGGGCTGCAATATTCCAGGCCTGTGCTTTGTGCTTATGGCCGTTCTGAGCAAGTGAGTGAACTCATTTATCTGAGTTGTTGCATGACATCGTTTTGTGAACATGGAAGTCTCGGTTTCCCCGGTCTCATCCGAAGGAGACCACCTCGTGCGACAATGAATGAGCACTGAGGACCTATTCGAACCCTGATCCTCACGGAGTAGGAATGATCTGCGACTTTCATTTCTTATTCCGACTGATCAATAACTACGTATACCGAATTGTCTCTGTCGTACATTTTGTTACAGTGGCCTCCAACTGAATGCATTTGAGTGCGTTGGAACAACTGTTACACCTACACATTTCATAAGCTGATGAAACAATAACTGTTGGTACTGAATAGTCTGTTACAATCCATATGTTTCGTGTGTTGGCTGACCAATACTTGTAACTACAGACGTTTTGTACACAACCATTGAATCTATATTCTCAGAGTCTCTGAAAAAAGCTTTGATGGACGCACAGTCTTCAAAGCACCCAAGCCCCCCTACCAGTTTAGTATATCAAGAAATATTTGGGAGAAATCGCCGCTGTATCTTGATATTTCGTTTGAAAGCATTATTTAATTTCATGCTGTCATAGACTGAATTTGACTACCTATTGTCGTTTCTGTTACAACGACAATGGGCTCACGGCGGTGTGCCCGCTCAAACACGGGATGCTTTACCCTGAGGATACTATCCACACTAAACTTGTGTGTCTTCAAGGACCGTGATTGCCAAATTTCTTGTTTTTTTGGTAATTCTATGTTGGGCTATTACGTAGTATTGTCAACTGTGTCGTTATCTTTGCCTTTACGTCTTGCTGAAATGTTGAATTGTTCTTTAATAGCCTCAACCCAGCAGATTTATACAGCAACATTCTTCAAGATTATTACTTTTATTTCTATTCTCTTCAAAGGAAAAAAAATCCTTTATTCTCGTTAGATATTCAAACCTTATTAACAAATTAACATAAAATGAATGTAATTTCCGGACTGGAAATGAAACTTTAAAAAAGTTTCTCAATTGAAAACAAAAATCAATTTGATTTCATTAAAATGTTTTATTCATCAAGATAAAGAAGACTGAGCAAAGGACTATTGCATTGAATATCTTCTCCCTACAAACAACACACGTACGGTGAGGTGATCAAGTACAATAATGGGTTGATAATATTGATTTTTCCCCCCTTTTCTTTGCTGTGAAAATCTATATATGTAACATATGTATTATTAGTTACACAGTCAGTTTGAGACGTAATACGGAGCTATCGAGGGTGTGAAATGTAAATTCCGTATTAGGACTCGAGGCGAAGCCGAGTCCAAATACGGAATTTTCTGGATGACTCCTTATTATATCTCAAACTGATTGTGTAACTAATAATATATACACGACCTGGGGAACCAAATCTAGCAGGATGTGACCGGCGTTGTGACCAATTAGGCAAATTGTAAAACGCGGGAATTCTTGTCACGTTGTCATCATTGGGACCGGAAATGGGATACTCTCTCTCTCTCTCTCTCTAATCATAATTAACAGTTATAGAGAATGGACTTCAATGATATTAAAGAATATTAGCAATTTGAATAGGAGCAGTGGCGGATCCAGGATTTGTCGAAAGGGGGCCCCGGACCTTTGTAAGAGGAGACCGGTAGGCTAGATGTCTGGCATGAATCCAAGTGGGGGCACAGGGGCGAAGCCTCCGGAAGCTTCTGAGTTTAAGGGCTTTCAAAGTTA
>CAJDSM010019440.1:10849-27544 GCA_903981925.1 Ostrea lurida
CAGATAATTGGGAGACATTATAAATGACAGATAGAATCTTTCTTGCTCAAATTTCGCAACCTGCGCTATTATACATCACAGTTTTACTCTGTCATTGAGAAATTCAAAGAGGAGTACAGTGGAACTTGAGATACCTTGATTAATATGTAGTAGTGAAACAGCGTCCATTTTATACACCAAATAAATGTATTCTCTATCCTTGACCTTTATACTCATAAGGTTCGGTAAAGTTGATAGTATAACATTGTGTAAGCTTAAAGTAATGATGAGTCAGACGGGCTTTGTTGAGGAAGAAATTTTTGTTTCAAGCTTATATGTGCTCATTTACCAGTCACCACCTTGGATGCAATTACATTTAAGATATCTGTAAATGTTTCAAGAGCATTAATAGAGAACTCTTATAGCTCTGCTAACTGGGTCGTGCCGTCTACGAGTAACACGCCCTGGTTTAGGGGTGGCTCACGCGTGTCCACAAATGCAGTATAGAGTCTCGGGCTCTCAGAGAGAGTTCTGTATGGTGGAAACTCCAAGGTCCGCCAACAGACTATGAGAAATTCTTAGTGGCTGTATTCGTATCCTGCGAGTAGGTGGGACGGGGAGGTGTGACGACAGGTTTGCTGGGAAAAAGACAGTTATAGTAAAAAAATGTAAGTGCTAGGGTCGTGAATTATATAGAAAGTAGCCAGGATATCCAAGTAAGTTGAATAGCTAACAGAAAAAAAAATTTAAAACACCCTTCCAAAGCCGTTAATTTAGAATCATGTGTATCGTGTCATATTAGTTATATATATCCTAGTTACCTTTAAATTGCTAGGTATTTCTAGTTCAATGATTTAAGATCTCTTGAGGAATAGTTGTCGATTTCTTCGCACTGAAGGATAACATAGGGATTACTATGCAATTCTATATTGTCAGATCGTTATATTGAGATTGCCTAATTGCCCCGACGGCCAGCACATGCCTGATCGCGAGCATAAAGCGATACCGTAACATCATGAGCTGTTCCAAAGAAATATTCTGAGCAGGAAGTAATATTCCCGTGAGAATGCTAGTTGTACACATTGTGGCAGATCAATTAAACTAACTGTTATTATTATTTACACCCTAATTAAACTTGTAGTATTTTCTCGTACAGGTCTGTTAGTAAAGCGTTATAAGCTTGTTTGAAACGTGTGATAAAGAATGGAATTTTATAATTGTTATTCCAAATGTCTAATTTACTCTTAGGATCATTGTAAAAATTTCCCGAGTTACATGTGAGTTATGACAACCTGATGATTGACTCGTCCTAATTTTGTGAAAACAAGTATTCATTAAATTGCTGGCTTGATCAGTCTGAGCGAATAAAAATCATATGTGATAGTATTCCTGCAAATAGGCAACATATGGTTCATTCTCCGGTAAACTTGAAAATTATACACAGTCTCCGATTTGTGCTCTATATAACTTAAGCTATTCTGCGGTACAAATTAGTCCGAATGTTGAGCTCAGGAATTTGTAGGCTTATTACACAACACGCAATACAACAACGATGAGGGAGACGAGAAATCTGGATAGTTGATACAATTTGTCGATTCACGTGATTGCACCCCGTCATATAATAGATTCGATCCTGGTCGAACGTAGAATCCGCAATGTCTCCGGTCAGCATATAATTTCAAAAATACAACGTAATTTACGAACCGGTAAAAAATTACGGTTGTATACGAGTCACGAGAGATTAGATCAACACACAACATCAGCTTGAGAAAAAAATATTATGTATTATAGTAATAACATAGTCAAAGTGAAAGGCAAACAACCGAGAGCGTCCTTGCATTAGGCCGCTAATAAAATATTTAGAGAGAGTTATTTAATTATATTTCATACTTCGAAGATTTGAAGATTCTAAAAAGTAGTAAAATAACTTATTATTAATGTCGCATACCCGTGACCAATAAAATCGGCATATGGAAACTAATTAATCAGTTTAAGGTTATGACCTCCTATCAGTGTCGTTCCACAATTTGATTCAATCAATCCCGCCTGATCCCATCACATATTGGTGTAGTGTAGTTCCGGGAGATTGACAACTAGCCTTCGTTCTCAGTAGCACTCTAATGGAGGATTCCACCATCGTAAACTTTTGTTAAAACGTCTCAGGATGTAGAAGATCGATTACAAACTAAAAAATAGAGTCTAAGGACCGTCCATCTAGTTGTTAGGCGAGAAGGGGCAGGAAAGTGAAAAGGACCTAATTTTAATTTTTAATATAAAGAGGAATGTATATGACCTCCTCTCTGGATCATAAGATAGTTTACTACTTAATTGTCTGAGCTCTGGCAAACAGGAAAGTATCATCAGGTCTTCGTTTAATTCCAACTAACTTTTTCGCATTACAACCTTTTTAGACGGAATGTGCACATGTAAAACTGGTGACTGATGCTATACATCACTATAGCTAAAGATGAGTAGAACAATAGGAAGTGGGATACTCGCTGCTTTAAGCAGAAACTTTATTAGTCTAAGAAAGATATGGCCAACTATAGACACATTAGGCCCTCTTTTAGTGTCAAAGAGTGGAATCATCTTGCGAGATCCTTTCGCAATCCTCTATTAAAACTCTCTTCGATGAGAATATATTTTAAAAAATAGAACTTGTTATAGATGACAATGATCAAACCTCACTAATTGTGAGTTTCTTACAGTGTTGATTGGGCAAGTCTTCACACGGATATACTTTCTCAATTTTATTTATAAACAGGAGTTTTGTCGCGAGCATCCTGAGGAACTTTAAATAATCTTCTTATTTATTTGAGGGCTCGAATGATTAACAGGCCGTATATCAAAATTTCATTCGTCCCTTCTCACACAACAGATATCTGTCGTGCTGAAAAAATCGTCGTATTGGAGAGATTCTTATAGTTCAAAAATCGAGAAAGTGTCTGACGTTGCAAATGTTAACAAGGTATCACAACTGTAGACCATGCATGTAGGAAAAGGGTTTTGGTGTGAAGGATATTCAAACTATATGAGAGTGGAGAAAATACGAAACTCGGCCGACTACGTGGACCTGGTTCCTACTGATTCTCTTATTTTGTTATTGAGATGTCTAGTAGCCTGCTTAGCATCACGGAAGTAGCAATGTGTATCTGCAACTCTTGTAAGGTATGCGTCGAGGATTATTTGTCAATAAGTGGCAAACCATTGGTGCAAATAATATTACAAACAACAATCTGAATGTAAGGTATGTCTCGTCTGGTCAGGTGAGTGAAGAACGATGCAGTGGCAAGTGAGATGTAACACACAATAATTATGTAGAATTCACATACAGGTGTACAAGTACTTGGCGCCACATATTTCGTGGACTAATTCTAATGAAAATGATAAATAAGTTACTCTTGCATTAGTATTTCAATGATAATTTATAATATTTCTTTATATTCTTTCTACACAAACGTGGTGTCTTTATTTTTGGCCGATTATCCACAATTCAATTATCTGGATTTCGAACTTAAAAAAAATTGATGAATAGAATTTGTCGATATAGAGAATATCTTTAATGACTATTTATCCTTTTTTGCTCTATATCTAATTCAATTAGAAAGATTATTGTCTACATACTAGGGATGTAACTCTAGATTAGAATTGGATTATTATATACATAATAATAATTAAGGACATCCCTACAACGGTTCAGTAGTTCATCTGTTAAAAATAATAAGCTACAAACACACGCTTTGTACAGGTAAACCAGGAAACTGTGTGGGCTGAAACGCGGCTCTAATATTGACTTTCGCAACTATAACTGTAGAAATATACATCACTATAAGTAGAGAATAATACCTGGAAGTAGGTAGGTTGCTAATCAATTGCTGGAGTCCATTCTAAACTATACCTAGTAGAGGAGGTTGGACAATCAACGATACTGCTTTAATGTGGTTTTATGCTGCCGTTTAAAATGAAATCAAGGGACATGGGAGGTAGTAGTTTGTGGCCATACATCTTAATACGAACAGATGTCTTAACTTTCAACCATAGGCAAGGACTTGAGCGAGTCATATCATGCTCTTACAATTTGCTTGCACTATCAGATGAAGACCTCTGCCCGGAGGCTCACTATAAGTCAGCGTATATTTGTATGGAATAAGTCTTCAATTTGCATTCTCACACTGCCCAGGAGAAGGGGTCTAATAATATGCCACTGATAAGTTAGTGCTCCGAAATCACCAGTATGAAGAAGACAATGTAGAAGCCCTTGACTCTCGGGTTGGTCTTCCCCAGATCTGTCAGATGACTTAATTCATTTTTCTAGAATTTGTGATACTTGTTTTTTGCTTGTAATGACTATAATATATACTTTCGGCACGTAATGATTCGCCCGAGAAACGACATCAAGTATTATTTGTTTATTTGTATTTATTAAGGTTATACCAACTAGGTCTCTTCTTTGGGAACAACCGCTAGACAACCAAATCCAGGGTGAGAGAAGAGGGATACTGAGTGTAAAGTCTTTACACACGAATACTTTGTAACGCAGCAAGAAATAGTAACGTGGGTGTAGTTATATTTACGTATATATGACAATAAGATCTAGTGTAATTACGCCTCTCACAGCATTGGCGAGTCATATAATGACACGGTTACAATCCACTCACTCTGAAGCTGTGTAAGATGTTTCAGCAGTTTTTTGAAAGAGTCTTGGCACGGTGTAGACACTCAAAGGTCTCACACCACTCCACTCTCACTCACTCGCGCACTCTATTACGAAAGATTTCTTATATTACACCTAGGTATGATTAGGGTTAGAAAACTGACACTGTCTCTATAAGCGAAAGCAATAAGATAACCTCTGTTCTCTTGGTTTTTTTGCAACGGACAAACCCATCATTACTGGGAATACAGGTCCTAAAGTATGATTGAAGTGTTCAACGACAGCATGTTGAGAAAACAATGTGTTAGCACATTTTTCATTTCACACAAATTTATCTTGTTTTTATGAGAGAGATAAATTAAGTTTATATTCAAGATAAAGCGAGCACTTTCCTTTTATATATTTATTTTAACACTGATAAACACTGCTTCTATCTTTCTGGAGGATATGCTTCTTGCAAGACCATATTCTCTCAACTGAAATACACACGGACAATCCAAATCAGCAAATGCAAAGAGTAAAAATTATATCGACACTTATAAAATAGTTTTGTTATTATATAAGTGCAGCGATATAAACATTTCACTTGAAAAATATCTCCAAGAATGAATCGAGCGTCTCATATACTGAATAATTTTTTTATTTTTGAATTAAAGCAGTAGCTATATGGATGCTTTAATAGGCATGTAACGGGATTTATCTAATAAGGAGGCTGCCTATCCATACTTTTCATTACAAAAGGCAGGGTGTAAGTATTATCAATGGGAATGGATAGATCACTCACTTCTAATAAACTTTAATTTATTTTTCAATTCACACGCATAAATATTTAATAGATGTTATTAAATCAATCTTACTATAATAAATAAAAATAATGCAATAAGTCAAACCCTATGACTTGTGCCATGAGTGTCGAATAACGAGAAATGAGCCTGTAATCATGACTCACTTGAATGGAGTTATATGAAACTTTCAGAGGAAAAGGGTTGGTGATATTAATAAATTTAAGCGAATCTTTACTAGCCACTTGCAATAGTCTACTGTTTTGCAAAACGACATGAAGCTTTTAAGTTGTAAATAAAAATATTTGCTGTGACAGATATGATTGAAGAATGAGAGTAAATTCCTTAAACGGTTGCCTAGAGGAGAATCGGATTTTCGCTCACATTTCTGGCTCATAATAGTCCGCTCCTTACCTTACATCAACTGGTGCGCGTGTATTCAATATCTATCTCCAACTGCTCACAACTACGACCCTATCTATACTATTATAAAGATAACCAAGAAATTCAAAACACGCATTTGTATCGAGTTAAAGTCGTAGTTATTAGCTTGGGTGTGTATGGAGCGATAATTATATAGTACAAGAGCTACTATTCTTTAATTCACATGACAAGGTAGATTATATCGAAAAAATTATTCTAAAAATCCAGTGAGTGATGACAGTTGAGAGAAGTGAGCAGAAATATCTTCAATAGGGAGTATCACAAAACTAGTTGTATCTAATAATCATATAACGATAAATTACCACACTCATATTGGACACATTCTACATATGCTATATAGATAATAATTTAGAAGAGAGAAATGTATAATTTTATGTATAATTGAAATTATATGACTTGTTACGCACTTAGTTCACACTCAAATTATTTGTGTTGAATGCCGTTATTAACTTTCAATAAAATATTCTTAAACTATAGCTACTCAGATCATTATTGACTGTGATTCTACTGCGAAGCAATTCATAAAGATATCTCTAGTCCTCAATAAACAACAAAAACACTATCAAAATGCGGAGAAATGATGGGAGAATGTAGGTAGAGGACAGATCTAATGAGCCACATTTGGTATTATTATGAAAGTCCTATAGATGTTAAGAAATTTATTGTAAGTACGTTCAATCTCTCAAATAATAATATAATTGATATTGAGTAGGAAAACGTTCGATCTTAGCTGAAATTAATTTCTATGAAGTTTGAGCAAGTTAATCTTCTAAATAGAGCTTAAATATGTAGTAGTATTATAGATCGGTAATAAAATCTCAAAACCTCAGTAATTGTTCGTTAAAATTTCTATCAATCACCGCGACTGATATATAATTTAGAATTTATAATCATATAATTTATTTGTGCGCATTCTTTACCATCTGTCTCGACGCGAACGGCCGACATATAATTCACATTTTAAAAATGGCACATACAATCATTTTATATGTTTTTTGAGGAAGGTGGGTGTGGGGGGCGCTGCTTCCTGCTGATTTGATAATGCCATGCTGCAAACTCTGATGAATTAAAATACAAATGTTGGGATTTGCTCATTAGAGTGAAAGTATTATTGTCAGATAAGAGATGGCTTAAGACTAAAATCAATGACAATTAGGACTACTTTGTCATATCAAGCAATGTACGAGCTAAACAAGAGATAACATCAAAGTTAGATTAAAAACGTATTCCCTTGACTTAATCAATATTTACTGACATGTTGAGATTGATGTTTCACAATATCTCAGACATGACATGCTCGCCTATCTCACGTAGTACAATCTCCAGGACATCTAAGTGTGCTGCTAATTTTTTGTTTGAGAGAGATTACTAGAAAAACGTAAAGGCTAATAAACGAATTCTCAGAATAGGCTCTTTCATATAAGAAAGGTGTTTCAGCGCATCAGAGAGCTCATTAGATAATCCACTCTACAATCGCCTATAGAATGTCGATTTGCACTGCATACAAATAATAGTGAATTCGACTTGCTGTTCTGTTACCATACAACTAAAAATATATTATGACACAGATATTGTTGATGCAAACTTTAAAAATCATAAAGTTTATTCAATTCACGAATGCCCTCTACGGTTTTCTGTTTGTTGTGGTAGAGAGAGACTTATCAAGAACAGAGTGCCTGATTCGTCTCGATAATCAACAAATAAAGAGGGAATGGGACTTTGAAGAGAGAAAATAGCACGGATAATGAGATTCATTGAATGAGAAACTAAGCACTAGAAGTGCTCACAACAGGAACACCTCGCACGGTAGTTTATAGCGTGTTTTGTGATGCTATATGTGAGAATGTTTTGCATTGTTCTTACACATTAAGACTAACTATCGAATATTAGATTAGATAGAAGTCAAGAGCAGTTAGTATCTTCGATCAGTGGTAAGTTGATTTGGGCATTAATATCAAGCAAACCTTGCGTGAGAGTCGAGACCGACAAATGGTTCTTGAGCACCCCAACATTATATCTAAAAGTTGTTCACAGGAGACGGTCTCCGAAGTCCCGATGACTCATAAGCTCGTAAATATATTAAAGACTGATTATATTTATAACTTGATTAAGGTGGTTGAGATAGACGCTATCGATTAATTGGAGAACAATACATACGACTTCCGTAATATCTAATCTACGCATATCAGGAAAAGAGGAGCATTAGTATGATCCTCTCTCTCGCGAATGGTGGTCTTCACACCGAATGTGGCATTGAGTGGACCAGCATAGATTAGCTATTATGATAAGTTGGCGCTACACTTGATCTATACATCACAAAATTAAATCTTTCTACTTAAATGCATGCTAATACCATTTGAACACTTTAGCAACTCTTGCAAATCACATCATCTCAGGAAGTAAGCAACTTAATAACATCGGTAATAGCTCATAAGACGTCATGACTATCTAAACTTTACTAGGGGTATAGTTTGAATTTAAGCTACACTCGCCTACAACATGAAGGCTACGTCTGACATAAGATTACAAGATATATTTGTTTGGCGTATCTCAGATCTGTATATATACATCTATCTCTCTCTTCAACAACGAGAATTTCCTATGTCACTTATCGACAAGATGTTGTTATTGAAATGGAAAAGATAACTGACTCTATCGAAGCTGGCGTATATATTTATAAGAATATATATCATAACTGAATTCAAGGAGTTCCACACGTGTAACATATATATCTTAATTCTAATTTATGGAGGAGAGAATAATATATTATTTTATTTCTATATATTGGTCTGCATACACACTCTCACATCTAAAATTCAGTGGTACTATATTTATAATACAGAGATAACATAAAATAGCGTACATTCATTGTATATTCTTCCCCACAACACTTGTTCTCCCGCTCTCACAATTTACTATATAATATCAATAAATACTAATGTCAGGCTTTTGAATGTGCATATATTCAATGAGTATTATTCATCTAATGATATATTGCAAAGTACAAGGTGTTGGTTGGATAATGTATGTGGTATAATAATGTTTGTGTCTCTCCTTTCTCTTGAGCCACTCCGTGGATGAGCATCTGACACCTGTAGACTATAAGTACATATAATTTTTCGAATCGAATATAGATACTGTCAGTTCAAGACGGCCAGGTGAAATAGGTGCGCCTAACTCAAATACGTAGCAGCTCGAGTTGCATTCCGCGTGTGCTATTGGAGAAGCTAACGAAAGCATAAATTTTATATTTTACATATTAAGGGACACGATGTGAATAACCAGAAGTCTCTGAAGGGTCGGTAATGTCGTCTTGGTTGCTCGGGTGACAAGCCGGAATGACTTCCGTATTTTAATAAGGGTCACAATCACGTGTATCATAATCTACAAGAGAGAAAGCGATCGCTCTGTATCCTCCGCAGTCAGCTTTAAATAATTAGGATACATATATAAAGATTGATGTTAATTGTATTGGTAAACGAATACCGAGTAGCATTGAGGAGTTATGTGTTTCGGCACTCTCTCAACTTTTCTTTTTAAAATTATAACACACTCACTTTATGACTTGATCTGATACGCTATAGATCTCTTGTTTCTTATACGTACACCTTAGAGCGTACCTGCGCTAGTTTTATTTTTATCATTGTATGAGAGACGATACACTCAATATGTCCAGTGTATATAGGGCCTGATATAAGTTAATTAGTGGCCTATGGACTTATCATGACCTGTCTTAGTTGTCTGTGGCAGGGATGTTTCTCATTGTAATATTGTATCCCACTCGATTCATTGACATGCTCACCACCACTGACGCGGTCTTGTGAAGATCGTATTTCGTGTGATGTCTCATCCTCTCGAGTCATCGCATCACGATTTAGTCGGCAGTCAGATCTGCACATAGCATACGTTTATCTGAAACCCTGAGCTTCTCTCTAGGCTTGCTTCTATTTGAAATGGCACATAATTATTCAGTGTATTTAGTACGTAAACTATCCTTATCTTTCGTATCTACTTCTGATTTAATGTCTCTACTTTCCCTACTTTTCTTTACGAATGCACCTAGCTTGAGAGCGACTCTGTCCTTCTACATTATTCTGACCCTATTAGAGAGTAGGGCTGTTCATATTTTGTCATCGCTAGTTGCTAATCTAGATCTGTCTCACACATAATATTTCTACTACTGTATCTGCTCGTCATGAATCTCCCTATCTAGAACTAAAGGATCCCGCTCGAGACATAGTAGTTTTTTATCGAACTCTCTCTTCTTACAGTACTCGGCGATCACTATAATTGTACACGCCAGACTATCATTCAACGTAGAGACTACTCCACTGTATGCATTTGACGTTAAGACTTAATCTGAATCTCAGTGTCCTCTCCGTGTTTTGCGAACTGTGCTATGTTATGTTCGAAACACAACTCAAGGTGATCGCAAATTCTGTATCATGTGCGTTGTATAATCGAAGAAGAGAGTATTTAGAGAAACAACAGGGTACTAGTTTCTGCGACATCGAACCGCAAAAAACGCACCTATGCAGAAAAAATATGAGGACGTTTATCATTACGTAAGTGTAGCAATGTCTGTCATATGGAAATTTTACTAACAGAGAACTCAGTGTATCAAGAATTCTCACACGTACATCATAACTTTTCCACCGTTATATACACTGAATCATAAAAATAGTCACTAAACAAATATCTATATGAAAATCTATCACTGCTATAAATTAATGAGGATAATAAAAATCAGATTATCTGTATAATGTTCTGATCCGAAGTTAGATAAAGTACAAACCGTGAGAGAGGTATATGATATAATAAACTCTCGGTATGATTTTAGGAGGAGACATGCTACATATGCACACGTTCCATTCCCTCGGCTGGCGTATCGGGTCTAATTATTAACGTAGGTGCAAATTTATGAGAGCTGTTCCCACGTACCTGCGGCATGATAAGCAATATTCCTCCGGACTATATTACTCGACTTCCAGACTTATAAATAAATGATACAGATAAAAGCGAGAATACACAACTTTAATTTTATACGCCAACACTGATAATTTAATTTAATTGAGAACTGTTGTGTAGCACAAGAAGAGCGCGACTGTCCCACCATATGATGTATTCGACTTCTAATAAGAATTTTTAGTATCTGCGCCGCTCGGTTTATGTGACAGGAGCCTTTCGGCAACCACCGAAAGAATCCTTACGTATATGCGCACAGGCAGAGGGAACCTCTAAACACAACGCTCAGCACAGAATCACACCTGATCATACTGTATGTGTATGTTATTCATTATTGGCTCTATTATATCATCATAATAATGTCAATCAGATTTGGGCATTTTCAAAATGAGAAAATCACAAAAATTTATTTTGAGCCACGAAATGAAGACTGCACTATGACTGTCAAAAACCCTACAACATTTGACTTTGAAAGGCTGATATAGGGAAATGCGGACGACTCTAGACTTCACTATCTTCACATAACTAGAGCGCTTCAAATGCCAAGGAGAACCATTTGTGTTGATTGGACAATTATAGGACGAATCTGAGAATTAATAATCGCCTGGAGGGGTCTCTCTGAGTAGACAGTAAAAATATTCTCGTGTTATTTATAAAATGAATGTCGATATCTCTCACTTTCTAATAATTATGTTAGAAATTAGATGTGTTTGCAAGTAATTGCCTCAATCCACTCGGTCGCAAACCATTGCCAAACCCCGGCGCTAAGGATAAATTATGCAAGAAAAGTCTTTCCAGTGTATCCACGCTCTTCCGCATCTACGCCGTCGACTCATTCGATTTGCGACCTCCCCTGTGTATCTCAGAAGTGGGGCGCAAATTAAATTAGTAAAAAGGCATGCTGGTCGCCTCAGTTCTGAAGTATCCATCTCGATGGTGAATTTTGTCGCGAATACCGGTCGAATATGTATGCCGTCTAGCAAGCCTCTTAATAATTAATCGTTCTGTATTTAATTATTTTTAACAGTTATAGTAGATTACTTTTTAAATATAAATCCTGTTCTATAATCTATTCTATATAGTCTTCAATGAATAGTTGCACAGAATAGTAAGACTAGCTATCTTTTGTGAAGTATTTGAAAGTGAAGGCCAAAAAAAAATTGTTTAGAAGAATAGAAATATTTAAATATTGAAGTAATTTATTACAAATGCAGAGTGGCCCATCACACCTTATCAACATTGAAACTATCCTTCCTCTTCCTACAGGACATCTACATGTGTGTTAGTTGCAGCCAAGTGCTTAACCTCAAATCCAAAGTTGCAAAACAGATGATACTGCCTTACCAAAAAAAAAATTAAGTCCAGGGCCATAATCCTTATATAGTTTTGAAAATATCTTTCACACCAAAACCCTTCCTACATGCTGTCTACATGTTGTGATCTTTAATTGAACCAAGTTTCATTTGAATCCTCCAAAGGGTTTAAGAGGATTGTGCAAGACAAAATAATACCGCCTTACACGCAAAAAATAGAATTAGAGTCCAGGTGCCACAATCCTGTTTCAAAGTTTGAGAAGCCATTCCCTTTTGCCCACATGTAATCTACATGTAATGATTTCTTTCAATTGTATCAATTCATTGAAATCCCTCCGAAGGTTTTTAAGAGGAGTTCGCAAAAGACAGATGATTCCACCTTGCACTAAAAGCCTTGGTCAGGGGCCATAAACTTCTGTAATAAAGTTCGAATCAGCCTTCCCCTTCTCACATGCACATTACATGTTGTGATCAAAGGTTTCATCTGAAATCCTCTAAAGGGTTTAAGAAAGTTTTGAAAGACAAGAATGATACTTCCTTGACAAAAAAAAAAACTCTAGGCGGGGTTCATAACTCCTGTAAAATAAAATTAAAATAGCCTCTTCCCAATATGGAATCTATATTATTGTAATCCTTCATTGTACCAAGTTTCATCTGAAATCCTCACAATAAAGGGTTTAAGAGGGTTGCCAACACAAAATATTGAAGGACAGACGGGATGACGGCAGGTGCCAACACATATACGTCCCAAGCCATTTTATGGTGGGGGCATAAAAATTCCTACGATGTATACATACTTAATACTTACATTTTGCCACACAGTACTCCCTACCTCTGTTCTACTTTACAATTTTTCAGGTTTATATCCGTGTAAACCGTAATTTAACGGTTATACTTGTAATAACTGAACTTCGTACGTCAACAATTAATATACGTCACTAGACAATGATCCGATTCCTATCTGTGCGTCAGTTTTGAAGCTAAATTCCTACGACATGAAATTTGACAATTTAATTATGAGAATGACTGTATATAATTTATCAAGTTTAACGGAGATTGAACCAATGTATGCCTATTTGCAAACAATATTAATCCGCTACGCAGATTATATACGTTTGCAAATAGGCAAATCATCAGTTCAAATCTCCGTAAACTTGAAAAATTATAACAGTCATTTCTTAAATGGCCAGCTCTTGGCTGTGGATCATTGTGAAATATATAGATTATGACCTTTTACAGATGAATATTTTGTGGCAAGTTTATGATTGGGCTTTAGCAATCCATAACTAAAAGATGAAAATATGTATAACATGCATCGCCCTGATAAAATAAATCAGAAACACCTCATTTGGTGAGATAATGAAATACTGTCAATCACATGACTTCTAATTCAACGCTTTGGAGTGTTTAATTTTTTTTTTGAGTAGCTATGTCAACTTATCTTGGACTTGTACCAAAACCTCCTCCTCCTCCTCCTCCCCACCACCTGCCACCCCTCCAAACCGCCAAAGCCACTAATCTAACTTTGTGACAGTCCACCAAATGTTGGAGCGCCGCCTGTCTGTGCCAATGAGCCCCGAGGTTGGGAGCCAGTGGAGCGAATCTGAAACCATTACAGCACAGTAAAAGGCCCAAGTGTACTGGATAAATGACAAAGAAATTCTCCAAAGCCTCTGCTACAGTTCAACATGTATATCTATAATATAGAGAAAACTTTTTAAAACTTTAATATGTGTTCCGTATCCTCACAATTTAAGTCTTAATGGTAACCATTGATATCTGAAGGTCATGTTACAGTCTGATCAGCTTTGCTTCAGAGTAGCTATTGGTCCATACAGAAGTAAATTATGTCACACAACTATCTCGCATATTTATAGAAGGCTCAGTGAACTTTGATTGAAAACCCAAGAGGTCCTCAGCTCTGACAACTGTGGTCCTTATCCAGCTTTGGTATATATATTAGGCTTTCATGACTGTTCCAGTAACAGAGGGTCGCGTCAGAAGAAATGTAAGGTAGAGAAAATTGCTGTTAGAATATTATTTAGACCTGTGCCGAGAGAAATTTGGTTGTTCTAGTTACGTTATCAAAAGGGATCAAGATAAACAGTGAAAATGGCTGAAATTTGTATAATAAGGCAATCAGAATATACATGTAGATTAGACATATCGGTTACCCTCAAATCCCCTGCAGTTGTTCACAGTGTTTTGTTGAGACCCTAAACTGACGTGGGAAATGAAGCCCCACTCCAAACGTTGTCCCCCCTCCAATGAAGGGGCTGATCCGAATCCAGGAGAGTTCCGAACGCTGCCTGTCCTCCAAAAGGAGGGGGGGGGGGGGGGTGCCGGACTTCTCCAAAACTAGGTGTTTCCTCCAAAATCATAACCACGCAACATCAACCATCAAATGCCTCCATGTGTGCTCAATTAAATAACTGCATTCTTACCGTTGCTTATAATAAGTGACACACATTATCTGCGTGACTATGGTCCTAATCTGTACGAACTTTGATCCATTAGTGCTATTCACTGTGCTCACTAATACTTAAAACGTTACCAATATGTTACTATGCTAAGTGCCTTAGAACAATACTAGTCACTATAAAAAGGTAAGTCCTCATGTTTTTCATTGAACTCACATGGACATTGCATATATGACTCTACTTCAGTCAATTTTTATTAAACATATTATGCCAACATGACAATACCATTGTCACGCATCACAAGAGAAAACGGAAACCAAATGTCAGATAGGTTGTTAAAGCTACCGCTTTTATTATTAAATATCAAAAATTTATTAATACATATAACGATAGGCGAACTAGTTAAACTTTATCCTCACATGGATTTATTCCTTATCACAATTCGGCTATATTATCTCAACACACTCACGATCTATAAATTAAACTTGCTTACAGAGGGTTGGGTGATTGGGTCTAATAGCAACGAGCGGAATCAGTTGTACATCCTTTTAGAATTATGAATAACTAATACAATAAGATGTTAGCGTACTAAAAAGAACATGAAAGGTTGAAACCCCAGCAACAACACAACTCATGTCCGTGCACTTATATATCTTCAATCTGGTCACTATGGCGTGTCCATATATTGATCCGTATCTACGAATTCCTTCGAACTCCTGGTGCAGTGAGTGTGATGCATTTGCATAACAACACAACGCACACACGAGTTATTTTTTCAGCCTCGTAGTAGCGACGTTCTGGTGTACAATTATCGCCTACCTAAAATTAGTGAGCTAAAGTAAGTTGGCCTTATTGATCCGACCAAATATAGACTGTGAGCAAGTGTTCTGACGAAGAGAGTTACTTTCGAATACCAAAAACGCGACGGTTACGCTCCGCCATGCCTTGGCGCGTCTATATTCACCGCCGTGCCTACTCGCCGTCTAAAGAAATTTTGACGGCAGAGTCACGTCGACGCGCTTGCTCCACCCACAGACCAGAGCCGCGACATTTCTACGTCACAGAAGCAACCTACTCCCTTCCAAAAGCGAACCTAGTATCATGCTATAGTTACGCTTAGAAATTCCAAGCCATTGTTAACAAAAGGAGGAGGACCACCATCTTGGGACATTGCCCACTATATAAGCACCTTTGACCCAGAATCGATCTGGCTTACACTACTGACTAAACACCTGAGTTCCTCCCTCGCATAAAACTGCATACTGTTTTGCAACATATGGCTGATGAAAGCGCAATATGATGTGAGAAATCAATCTGTTAATTACCACTGTCCCACATGCACTTGGAGAGTTAAGCAAAAAGATATCGCTTTTCAAATCTAGAGCGCTTAATTATGACCGGGTAATGGCAATCTATTGTTTCGTAAAAGTTATCTAGACAGGTCTTAAAAACCTAAATCAAAAACACAACATAATGAGTCTATAACAACTCATGGTGGATACTTTAAGAAAATCTTGTTCATTTCGTATAGATATACGGGAAATTTAAAACCGAGTGAGGTAGCACCCTCTCCCTCCCGCCATACTCCCCCATCCCACTTTATAATGGAGCTTCACAATTTCAAGCTACAGTAATTTTATAATTCATAAAATGTCACGCTTACAGAAACTCTAAAATATGGGAGAAGAGGAGCGCGGGGAGACTTTGAAAGCCTTAACTCAGAGAGCTTTCGGAGGCTTCGACCTGTTGCCCCAAATTCATTAGTCATGGCATAAAAGTTAACCGGCTCTCAGAAACCCTAAAAAATAATGAATTTGGTCATGAAAAGGGTGAGGAGGGGCTCCCTCTAAATCCGCCTACGAAGAAGTTATAAAAAAGTTTAATAGTTATGTTTTGTGAGGTTAAGATTGAACACAAACAATAGATTGCCATACCCGGCAAGCGCTGATTTTGAAAGCGATTTATCGATAGGAAGTATATAAATCATCCATAATGCGCTCAGCTGTTTGAACAGATGCAGACGAGAGGGATCGTTTTTAATTCAGCAGACGACGGTCAAACTTATTTGCATGGAGATGGTGTTCTTCCTTTGTAAATCATATAATATAATATAGCATGATACATTCGCTATAAGATAT
>CAJDSM010019443.1:572-27185 GCA_903981925.1 Ostrea lurida
ACACTAGCCCATAACTCTCATGTTAACCAGAAAACCTTAAGTCCAATAATTCATCATGATAACCAGAAAACCACTTAACTAATAACTCAATCATGATAACAGAAAACCACTAGCCCAATAATCTCATGATAACAGAAAACACAGCCCAATAACCATCATGATAACCAGAAAACACTAGCCCCATAACTCATCTATGGGGATAAACCAAAAACCAAGTCCAATAACTCATCATGATAACCAGGAAAACCTTAACCCCAAATTATATTCCATCCATGTAACCAGAAACCACTTAGCAATAACATTCATGATAACCAGAAAAACACTAGACCCAATAACTCATCATAATAACCAGAAAACCACTTAGGCCCAATAAAACTCATGATAAGCAGAAAACCACTTAGCCCCATATAAACTGTCATTGATAACCAGACACACGTAGCCAATACTTCATATCTTAACAAAACTCTAGTCAATTTAACCACAGAAACTTAAGCCATCGAAAAATCGCACATACAACCAGGAAATACAATTACCCAAACTCATCAATTGCTAACCAGAAAACCACTACGGCCAATAACTCATCATAAGCCAGAAAACACTAGCCCAATAACCATCATATCCCTAGACACTAACCAACATATAACACAGAAACCTAACCCAATAACTCATCTTGAGTATTACCAGAAACCACTAACCCCAATAACTTCATCATGATAACCAGAAAACCACTAGCCCAAATAACTCATGATAACCAGAAACCACTAGCAATAACTCATTCATGATAACCAGAAAACCACTAGCCCAATAAACTCATCATGATAACCAGAAACCACTAGCCCCAATAACTCATCATGTAACCAGAAACCCACTTAAGTCCAATAATTCATCATGAGAACCAGAAAACACTTAGCCAATACTCATGATAACCAGAAACCACTAAGACCAATAACTCATCGATGATAACCAAAAACCACCTAACCCAAACTCTACATGATAACAGAAAACCATAGCCCACCAATACTCATATAGATAACCAGAAAAACCATAGCTCAGATAACTCATGATAACCAGAAACCAACTAACCCTAATAATCATCATGATAACCGAAAAACCAGCTACCCAAAACTTCGTCATGATAACAGAAACCACTAGCCCAATAACTCATCTATGAATAACCATAAACCACTAGCACAATAATCATGATTTAACCAAAACCATAGCACAATAACTCATCATATAACCAGAAACCAACTAACCCAATAACCTCTCATGTTATAACCAGAATAACCATCCCAAGAATCTCTCTATGATAACCACGGAAAACCACTAGCCCAATAATCATCATGATAACCAGACCACTAGCCACAAAAATCATATTTAACAGAATACCACTAGCACAATAACCATCATGATAACCAGGAAAACCACTAGCCCAATAACTCATCATGATCACCAGAAAACCACTAGCTCAATAACTCATCATATAACCAGAAAAATCAAGCCCAATTAAACGATCAATATCACCAGAAAACCAACTAGCCTCAAAAACTCATCATGATAACCAGAAAACCACTAGACTAATAACTCGTCATGATAACCAGAAAATCACTAGACCAATAACTCATCATGATTACCAGAAAACCACTAGCCCAATATCTCATGAAAACCAGAAATCACATTTAGAGGATCGATTTTATTAAAAAAAAATTCTTTAAAACTCTTTTTCAAGAGCCATGAGGGTAAAAAGTTTGGCAAATTAATATTCATGGATCCCCATATTTAATTAAATCAAATTTTGGGGCCAGGGCCACAGCTGGCTTCAACTATAAGCAATGCCATGTAGAAACAACTCTGATAGATGAACTAGGTACATGTACAGTCCCTGAAATGTTCTACTTTACCACACGCACGGTGACCGCACGCAGAACGAACGGTGACCGCAATTTGGTGAACGGAGAACGCAAGGTGACAGCACACTGAACAATGAATGAAAAATGACTGAACACATGGTGACCGCACGGTGACCGCACGTTGAACGCACAGAAAAATGGTAAAGTAGAACGTTTCAGGGACTGTAGCTCATATACATTATGTAACTTGTTTCCAAATCATCAAATATCTTTTCTACTATCTTTTGAAAGATTGCTGTATACATTTATGCAGTGACTCTGTTCATAAAGTCACTCCAAATTAGAGGTAGTACAATGATAAATGAGGTATACCAGAAAGTGGTACATATACATGTATAATCTTCTTCAGAAGGAAATAAAAACTTTATTGTAGTTGTAAGAAATATTTCATTCATGCAAACAGACATTACACGAAGAGAAACGAACAGTAGACAGTAGGCTTCATGTCTATTATTATTCTCTTCTTTACCTTTAATGGTCGATAAATCCTTTTTAGATAGAGTGTGTATACATGTACATGGATATGATATTTGCTCTCTTTAATGTGTTACACCCAGGAACTGCTTTTGTTTTAACAGGTTGATAAGGAGCGGAACGTGATGGTTATGTTTTGTCTTGACAGGTTTACAAGGAACGGAACATAATGGTTATGTTTTGTCTTGACAGGTTGACAAGAACGAACATGAGTGGTATGTTGTGTTTAACAGTTGATAAGCCGAAACGGAACGTGATGGCTTGTGTTTTGTTTAAACAGTAGTTGATAAGGAACGGAACGTGATGGCTTATGTAGCGCGTGCAGTGGATCATCCAGACTGCCCCCGGAGAGACGACTTTGTGCGCGTCTCTCCCTACAGCTCGTACATGGTGATCAAGCCCAAGACAACGTTTGAAGAGGTCTGTCTTGTCTAGATCTCAACAGACATAGTATACAGAGTCTCAAGCTTGTTTTTATACGCCTGCTTAAAAAGCTATTATGCTATGCCGCGTCGTCTGTCTGTCCCTATCACTTTGTCTTTGCAAATTTACCTTGGGGAATTTTGATGAAACTTGCTGCAAAGATAGATCACAATGTGGAGGTGTGCATATTACAAGAGGAATGCTATCCAATGTTTTTTATAGGAGATACAGCCCTTTGAATTATGTCTTTTTTATGTAAAATAATTTGTCTTTGCAACTCCTCCTAAACCATATGGGAGAATTTAATGAAACTTGGTACAAAGAAAGATCACAATGTGTAGATGTGCATATTATAAGGGAACTGTGTCAATTTTTTTTTAAAAGAGTTGTAAAATTCCATGGATTCTTTTCCCCAAGAGACATTTAAGTCCCTGGGTCCATAATATATCGGTGTTCATATAGTACCGTTGCGGTGCCCTTATTTTAGTTCCCTGAGCCGAAGCCCAACGTGAGCTTCTGATCAAGATTTGTTCGTTTGTCTGTCGGTCGTGTTTGCGCGTCTCGTAAACTTTCACATTTCAACTTCTTCTCAAGAACACTGCGGCCAAATTCAACCAAACTTGGTACACATCATCCCTTGGGTGAAGGCGCCCTTCAATTTTGTTCAAATGAAGGACCAGGCCCTCACCAAAGGGGAGACTGAATCATGGAAATGCAAAAAATAGCGGTGGCTGTCATTTAAAAATCTCCGCAAGAACACTGGGCCAGAAAAGCTGAAATGTATATGGAAGCTCCTGATATAGAGCAGATTCTTGTTCAAACATGGACCCCTGGGGGTACATGGGCCACAATAGGCGGATCAAAGTTGACATATGATCTATAGAGGAAAAATCTTTAAAAATTCTTCTTCTCAAGACCACTGGGCCAGGAAAGCTGAGAATTATCATATAGCTTCCTGATATAGGAGAGATCAGGCTGTTGTTCAAATCATGACCCCCGCGGGTACAGTGCCACAATTAGCTGGCGATCAAATTACATACATGATTATATAGGGGATAATCTTTAAAAATCTTCTTCCAAGAACCGAATAGGCCAGGCAAACTAAATTTATATGAGCTTCCTGATTAGAGGAGATTAAAGTTTTTCAAATCATGACCCCCCGGGGTACGATGGGGCCACAATAGTGGGCATTTTAATGCAATTATAGAGAGAAAATCTTTAAAAATCTTCTTACTCAAGAACCACTTGTGGCCAGCGCAAAGCTGAAATTTATATGGAAGACTTCCTGATCATAGAGAATTCAACGTTGTTCAAAGTCATGACTCCCCGGGGTACTATGGTTCCCAATAGGGGATTCGAAAGTTTACATAGTAATAGAGGGAACTTAAAATGATCTTCTTCTCAAAGAACCACTGGCCAGGAAAGCTGAAATTATATATGAAGGTTACCTATATATAGGACGAATTCAAGTTTTGTTCAAATCCATCACCCCGGGGGACGATGGGCCCCAACTAGGGGATCAAAGTTTTACATATGAAAATATATAGGGAAAATCCTTTTAAAAATTCGTTCTTCCTCAAGAACCACTGGCCAGGAAAAGCTGAAATTTATATGGATGCTTAACCTTGATTAAAGAGTGATTCAAGTTGTCTCAAATCATGACCCCCGGTGGGTAATGCGGTACGTATGGGCCCCATTAGGGGCATTCAAAGTTTTACATATGATATATTAGGAAAATCTTTAAAAATCTTCTTCTCAAAGAACCACTGGCTCAGGAAAATGATAAAAATTTATATGGAAGCTTCCTGATATAGAGGAGATTCATCAGTTTTGTTCAAATCATGACCCCCATAGGGGTACGAATGAAGGCCACATAGGCGAATCAATAGTTTTACATGAAAGCATATATACGAGAAAATCTTTTAAAAATCTTGTTCACAGAACACTGCGTGACCAGGACAGCCTGAAATTTATATTGAAATCTTTCGCGTGAATTATCAGTGATATTTTCAAGTATTGTTCAAATCATGACCTCTCGGAGGTGATGATGATAATGAGCCCATTAGGATCTCAAAGTTTTACATGCAACCTATATATAGAGAAAATTCTTAAAAATCTTTTTCATTGAACAGAAGAGTTGATGTTTAACCTGAAAAGCTTCCTGAGTATGGCCGTTAGATTTTAGGTGGTTCAGTATGTCTGCCACCCGAATCACGTGTTAGATATATAGGTCCACAGTTTCGGCTACTTTCTCCAATATCCCCATAACTCTGCTCTTCTTATGAAAGCAGTGTTGTCAGGTGAGCAATGTGGCCCATTCTGGCCTCTTGTTACATTTGTTATCAGATGACTGTGAAATAATCTTCTTTCTTTCGCTGATTGAAAGTGTGTGTTTGCCTAGCATATTTGTGGGGACTTGAATTTTTGGGTTGAAAAGTTGTTTTAATTTGTAGTTCAGGGGTTTTTTTTTTTTGGGGGGGGGGGGGGAGATGTTTTAATTGTGGATCAGTTTTATTGGGACTTGAATTTGGGATTGAGATGTTTTTAAATTAGTCAGTGACATTGGGACTTGAATTTTGGATGTTATTTTTAATTGTACTTGTACCGGTAGTTCAAATTTGGGAGGTTGATAGGACTTCAAATTTTTGGTTGAAATGTTATTTTTAATTGTAATTAATTCATTGAAGTTGAGGCTTGTTTACTAACCTAAAACTTGTCTTTCCCACAGAATGGCCTTGAGTATGTGATGACGTACCACGACGACCCGCAGCTGATGTACTCCAGTCTGGCCTTCAGCTTTGCCACCAGCATTGGTGAGTCGGAACAACTCATAAAGGAAAACTTCTTCCATCCTTAAACCTCCAGTCCTGGTCTTCACTAAGCACACTCTTTATTATGGGTAATTCATAATCATAGTTCCAAAGCCTTTTGACTTTAGGATGGAAAACCATTTCCAGACTCGCTCCTCTTGAACTTTGACCTCTTAGCCTATTGGCTTAACTTCAAAGAGAATTGGAGACTGTGTTCAGACTTCGACCTTTATGTATTTTGTATTCACAATTTCAGTATTTTGTAGGCCACAGGGTATTCTGTGTGCACTTAATGGTCGTTCAATGAAAAATGAGCACAATGAGAGCCGATCTATCATTCCGTTCTTTTGAATGATGAATTAATAATTCTGCCTTGTCTTGTGTAATATTAGACAATTAAGGAAATTAAAAAGTCAAGTGCAACTGTATTTTAATTTAGCGATTAAGAATCAGTGGCAAAGACGCCTTAATAGAAATCTCATGAACTGATATACATGTTCAGTAATAGTATTTAGTGTCTTCATTGATTGATTATTTATTGTTTTACGTCCCACACGAGAATATTTCACTCATATGGAGACGTCACCATTGCCGGTGAAGGGCTGCAAAATTTAGGCCTATGCTCGGCACTCAGGGCCTTTGAGCAGGTTAGGGATCTTTTTCGTGCCACACCTGCTGTGACACGGGACCTCGTTTTTTTCGGTCTCATCCGAATGACCGCCCCATTCAGTCACCTCTTACGACACGCAAGGGGATGCTGGAGACCTATTCTAACCAGGACCCCCACGGGTTTTTAGTGTCTTCAAGAAATTCTACTGCAATATAGGAAGTGATTATGAATTACCACATAATAAGTAGACATGTATAGATGCCACAAGTATGAATGTTTTGTTGCAGCAAAACTGTAGACTGGTAGACTAAATACCCAATGAAATTGACATACTGGTACCTGGGTTGGTCAACAAATAGTATAATGATAATCATGTGCAAGAATTGTGTGTGTGTATATATAATATATATATATATATATATTAGTATTTATATATATTATGCGAATCTCTGATTTCCATGCTGTGTTATGTTTCAGTCTGAACTTTGTGCTTTGCGATTTCATGCCTTTGTAGTATTTTTCTCTGTAGGAATTGACTTTGTGGACAAAAATGCACAAGGCAGCTTAAGGGAACTACGACAAGTATGGCCCCCGGTCCGAATTAGTGCTACCATGATAGTGTAGTGACTCGCGTGGCTCCAGCAAGACTGCAATTCCAAACTTCCAGTGCCGCTGGAAGCTCTCCGGTGGTCATTCTGTTCTCGGATGCCTTAGTCATTGGGAATGTGTATTTTGGACTCAACAACAGCCAGAGTATTGGAGGGTTATGCAGCCCAACCACAATCTGTGTACTGTATGGGAGTGACTTACATACTGTTACTAGTGACCTAATTCCACAGGGGGGGGGGGGGGGGGGGGGGGGGGGGGGGGAGGGGGGGAGGGGGGATATATGGAAATGCAGTGTTTACTAATACTAAATTATAAACTTTCATGAAAATGGTGCACATGGATGGATGAAATATGTGCATGTGCTGTTGTTTAACTTATATGTGTTGATGATATGGATGATTATTGATGTTCATTTGAATAATTGTGAGGTCATTTGAGTGATATGTGTAAGGATGATTGTGATGCTGTTTGATATACATGTGTTGATGTGAATGATTGTGATGCTGTTTGATATGTGTATATATGGATGTGATGCTGTTGATTGTGTATATGGATGATTGTGATGCTGTTTGATATGTGTATATATGGATGATTGTGATGCTGTTTGATATGTGGTATATATGGATGATTGTTGATGCTGTTGATATGTGTATATATGATGATTGTGATGCTGTTTGATATGTGTAAGAATGATTGTGATGCTGTTTGATATACATGTGTTGATAGAATTTTTGTGAAGTCATTTGACTGAATGTGTTGAGAAGGATGATTGTGATGCTGTATGTAAACATTAATACACAATTTTAAAAGAGATTTAATGATGTTCACTGATGGCGTTAATGGCCGCATTATTCAACCCAGCAAATCATCCACTGTGTGTAAAGGATAGATAAATCTCCCATTGTGACCTTATAACCTTATTGCCATATGTTTTGTATCGTAATCGGTGTCATTATCTGTGCTGTCTCGTCCGTCTATCATAATTCAGCTTCTGCTCACTATGTGTGTTACAGATGCACATATTCAACTGAAATTTGGTATATAGATACATCATGAGACTGTATTTGGTTCTGGATGAATAACTTTGACAGAGTTATGCATTATCATCAGTCACACAGGGACAGTTTTAATTAAAATTCAGAATATAAATCTATCATAAGAATACTCGCATGAAGTTTGAATTTGGATTGGGTAAAAAAAAATTTGGTAGAGTATTAAATGCCACTTGGGCTTACAAAATTCAACCAACTCATTTCAGTCACACATGGACAGTTTTAATCAAAATTCAGATTATAAATATATCATGAAAATTCACATTTGGGTTGGATCAAAAACTTTTGGTAGAGTAATGCCACTTGGGCTTACAAAAATTTCAACAAATTCACTTTTTCTACTCATTATCTAAGTCTTACATGGACTAGAAATATAGGTTTATAGGTAATGAGAAGAAGCAGGTCAAGTACTTGTATGGGTCGGGTCTGGTAACGTTTTATGTATGGGTTGGGTCGGATAACATTTGACAGAGTTGTGGCCCTTGGGTGAGGCTTTGTTTCACTTGAACACAGAGGTTTTTTTTTTTTTTTTCACTTTTGACTGACTTTGCTTATGCCTCCATGCAACCTGCATCTTTGCTAGCAAGGATGATGCTCTTTTGAAAAAAGAAATGCAGACTTTGAGCGTCACCCTTGGTTAGGAAAGATCAAACAAACTTGTGATCCAACTGTGCCATTTGTAAGCGAGCTAGGGCTGTGCATTGGGTGAAATTTTTGTATCACGATATATTGCGGTATTTTCAAATGTACTGCGATATGTATTGCAATATCTTTAAATAAGAATATCAACGATCTTTTCTCTTATTTTATTGACTTTAACATTGATTTCTATGCAGAATAAATGAAAAATAAGAAACAAGCGTTCTTGGAGATAGTCAGACACAATAATTATAGACTTGGTTGCTTAACTCCATTGTTCTATTGGAAGTAGAAAAACTGTGTCTTAGCGTTTAGAACAATCACAAAAATGTTTCAGACATATTTAAAAACATAATTTTAATGTGAGGAATCTCAAGTTCCAACGTATATTCCGAGCCCGAGTATCTTTGCCGATATGCTGGTATTGGGTATTGAAAAAAAATGTATTGCAATATCAAAGAATCGCAATATATCGGAACACCGGTATTATCACACAGCCCTAGTGAGAGTCCAGTCCTTTTTGTATTGTTTGGGTTTGTGTTGCCTTCAATATTACATATGTGTACGTCCCATTCTCTGACTTTCTATCTATTGCAAAACTATACATGTAGAATAATGTGTGTTGAGATTGGTAAATGGAGGGTGCTTTGATATTGTGGTAATGCAGCATGTTTTTGTTGTCACAAACAGCCACAATATTGCATCGAACTTTCTGTTCAATTGCTCAAAAGATAGAGAAGGGGAGGGGGTCATGATACAATAAAGAACAGTACTACAGGGTACTGATGAATGAAAGTGTTTTATATTTTCTGTTAATTTAATCTTCTACAAAGCTAGATACTGCATTCTAGTACTTGATGACCATACCTCAGTTTGTGTCTACCTTGACAGTTACTGTGGAATCATCATTGTTCGTGGGGGACCAATGTTCGTGGATCACCCTTACCCACGAATTTGCGTCCCCACGAACATGTTTTATTTTCCTTTTAATTTAATGCAGTTCGCTTTATTTATGAATTACCCACGAAATTACGTCCCCACAAACCAGCAAAATTTTGGTTACCCACGAACATTGGCCCCCCACGAATTAAAATGATTTCACAGTACTAGACCTAATAAAACCAGCAATGCCAGAGTGGCGTAATACGCCCATAGATGCCTACTAAGTGATACTATGGCTCTGACCTTGAAAAACAATAGGCATCTTCCTCTCATCAAATGTACCGTGTTGTAAGATCCTGGAGTTTACAGTGTGGTCTGTATCTTGCCTACGAGTTCCGGACAGACCGACGGAGGACGCCATACCATAATACGTCCAGTCTTTAACGGATGTATAAAAATTCACATATTTTATGCCTGCCTTCCCCGAAGGGAGGTGCATATTGGTTTGCTACTGTCATTAGACCAAGTGTTGACCACTTAATACCTTAGGCCCTTTGCTTGAGACATCAAACTTGGTACATTGGCATTCCCTAAAGAGTCACAAGCAGTGTTCTTGAAATTTACCAGTCCAATGGATTTGGAAGGTTAAAATTTCTTTGGAGCGGTAAAGTTCACAGTACGTCATTATTTGGCTCAATCATGTTATTCGATCCGCAGGAATTGAAAATACAGTTGAATTAATCCATATTTTTTCTTCATTTAGTGTGTTCCACTACCACCACCATCCCCAACGAGGTTGTTTTAATTTATACTTTCACTTGTGCCAAAAAAAGTTTTTGAAAATGCATATTCCTGTAGTAACTTTACGGAATAAACCACATTTAAAGAGCAAATAACTCTTACTAAAGGAAAAGTAACTCTTACACTTTACCGTGGAGTGAATAACATGATTACATGTATATGCCCATTATTTGGACTGATAAAAATCTTGACATCTGATACCACTGAAGTAGATTTCAAGAACTCTGCACAAGGTCATGACTCAAAAGGCTGATTACATGTATTTGGAAAAGTCTGCGCAGTATCTTGAGATACCAAACTTGATATTGCAGTAGCACTGACTTATATAACATGAACAACTCGTAATTCTTCTCTATTATTACATATTACAGACATCCTTGTGGATACTGACAACCAAGGGGTGTGTGGGTATCTATCCATAAAACAATTATTGTATGATGGAGAATCACTTTTACCAGTTCCCATGTTCATCTTGTGGATTTATTCACTGCCACTAGGTGGAGTCCCATGCATACAAATGAGCTCCAAGTCAACAGTTATAGATTGAAGGCTGAAGAGCTTTTGGTCACTTTTGACGGTTTGACCTTTGATTCTCGGTCCACTAATTGTGTCAAGCACATGGTGATAGTTTATGAATAAAGGAAAACAACACATTGAATACAGTACCATAGTTCTATTTATATTGAAAGACATAAAGATGAATATCTATAGATAGTACATGTACTGACAAAACAATTTCACAAACGATTTTAAGACCAGTACATTTATATGCTTTGAGCAGTTTCCATATAGCGTACAAGTAAGTTCAGTTCCAGTTCACCACCAGTTGCCAGCCATTCCAAATACAGTGGTGGATCCAGGATTTCAAGGCAACCAAAGACAATGAATGCCAACAGCACAAGTCATTTATCAAAGGGAATCTAGGGGCTTGCCTCATTTACCGGTAATATTTGAAATGAAACTTAGGAATTTTGAGTGCATGTGGTATTTTAGATACAAAATTGTTTTATCAATATTGAAAAAGGTTACTTCAAATAAAATGGATGATATGGGACCCCTAAGTTTAATCCAACTGCCAGTCAGTTTAACACTAGACAGTATAAACCTGTTGCCACTTAGTCTACAATCAGTTCAATGTCGGGGTATAACTATTGCCAGTTAGTCACAATCAGTTCAATGTCGAGGTATAACTGTTGCCAGTTAGTCACAATCAGTATCAATTGTCGGGGTATACGTGCTAGTCACAATCAGTTCAATGTCGGAGGTATAGACTGTTGCCAGTTCACAATCAGTTCAATGTTCGGGGTATAACTGTTGCCTAGAGTCACAATCAGTTCAATGTCGGGGTGATAACTGTTGCCAGTTAAGTCACAAGATCAGTTCAATGTCGGGGTAATCAACTGTTGCCAGTTGGCCATCAATCGGTTCAATGTCAGAGTATTACTGTTGCCAGTGACTCTACAATCAGTTTAATGTCAGGGTATAACTGTTGCATGTTTCTGATCAGTTCAATGTCAGTGTACAACCTGTTCCAGTTCATGATCAGTTTAATGCTGGTATACAACCTGTTGACAGTTAGTCCAGGATCAGTTCAATGCCAGTGTACAACCTGTTGCCAGTTAATCCAAATCAGTTCAATGCCAGTGTACAACTGTTGACAGTTAGTTCAGGATCAATCTAATGCCTGTGTACAACCTGTTGCCAATTAGTCCAGGATAAGTTTAATACCCGTGTACAAACCTGTTGCCAATGTAGTCAAGGATTAAGTTTAATACTCCGTGTACAACCTGTTTTCTTCTGGAGTGACGGTGACAGTAAATATGCCATTTTCACGCGCAATTTTTAAAGTAAGTTTCTCTTCCCTTTCTATGGCCTTGAAATACTGCGAGGTTGAAGACACAAGCTGTCCATTAATGTGGGTGATCACATCCCCGGGAGACAGACCAGCACTGTAATTAAACAAAATAAAGATCACATCCCAATGACCATACATGCCAAATATTTCAGTGGGATTCTGTCAATTTTAAGTACTCTAGAAATCCCAATTTTGTAAACATATTCCCCAATTATTTATAGCAACATACCCTGACTTCCAACCCAAAATTAAAATTCTGCATCACTTCTTTCAGCCCATTCAATCAGAAATGGACAACAAATGACCTGTTCTGTGTGCTCGTGTGCATGGTATAATTTACTACAGTGAGGAATATGCTTCATTGCTTTGCAAGACTTTGTAATTAATCAGAGAAATTGATCTAAAATTGCCGAATAAAAAAAGAGAACAAAACTTTTGTTAGTATTTGGACAAATGGGAGACAGATTCCCAATTTTCAGGATGGCTGACAGCTTTTAAGTTAGAAGCCTCTCACGCATATTGTCGGATATGCAATAAATACTTCAAATTAATATTTTGTTCACTTTGTAAGGATATACATGTACCCAAATCTGCAGCGACATATTCTAAAATCATAGTGCATGTGTTTGATGTAGTTGGATTGGATATCAATATAAAATAGATTTACAAATTTTATCCTCATAATAAATTGATAATATTTTATATAAGATTAATATGGATGACATGACCTTGAGACATTTAGAAAGCATGAAGTCTCTGAATTGTATACATCAAAAATTTTGACCACAGGTCAAAGTCAAGGACAAGATTAACTGAGACCAATCACATATTTAGGGATGATGACTTTTCAGTACAATGACCTACTAATGGAGACCATCACACCTATAAGTACAATGACTTACTAATGGAAACCAGACCATCACACATATAAGTACAATGATAATGGAGACATCACACATATAAGTACAAATGACTATACTAATGGAGACATCACACATATAAGTACAATGACTAAGTGGAGACTCAACACATATAAGTACAATGACTTACTAATGGAGACATCAAACATATAAGTACAAAGACTGAATGGAGACATCACACATATAGAGTACAGATGACTTATAATGGAGACATCACACATATAGTACAAGATTACTAAATGGAGTAAACATATACCGAACAAGATTTAATTAAGGGTTAATAACAACATATAAAATGACTAATGAGACCATCACACATATTAAGTCAATGACTAAGGAGACATCACACATATAAGTACAATGACTAATTGAG
Source organism: Ostrea lurida (assembly GCA_903981925.1). NCBI lineage: Eukaryota > Metazoa > Mollusca > Bivalvia > Ostreida > Ostreidae > Ostrea > Ostrea lurida. The sequence continues at coordinate 13,931 of CAJDSM010019443.1, forward strand.
ACCAATCACACATATAAGTACAATGATACTAATGGAGACATCACACATATAAGTACAATGACTAATGAGACATCAACATATAAGTACAATGACTTACTAATGGAGACATCACACATATAAGTACAATGACTAATGGAGACATCACACTATAAGTACATGAAATGGAGACATCACATATAAGTACAATGACTTACTAATGGAGACCATCCACATATAGTAAATGACTAATGGAAATCAATATAAGTACAATGACTTACTAATGGAGACCATCACACATATAAGTACAATGACTAATGGAGACATCACACATATAAGTACAATGACTAATGGAGACATCACACATATAAGTACAATGACTTACTAATGGAGACCATCACACATATAAGTACAATGACTAATGGAGACATCACACATATAAGTACAATGACTTTACTAATGGAGACCATCAACATATATAGTACAATGTGACTAATGAGAACAGCACACATATAAGTACAATGACTTATAATGGAGACCATCACACAAGTATAAGTAAATGACTAATGGAGACACACACATATAAGACAATGACTAATGGAGACATCACACATATAAGTACAATGACTAATGGAGACACTACAAAACAACTATAAGTACAATGACTATGGAGACACATGCAAACTATAAGGTAAATGACTAATGGAGGACATCACACATATAAGTACAATCTAATGGAGTACATCACACATGCTATAAGTACAGATGACTAATGGAAGACTCACACATATAAGTACAATGATTACTAATGGAGACATCAACACATATAAGTACAATGACTAATGGAGACATCACACATATAAGTACAATGATTACTAATGGAGACCATCACACATATAAGTAAAAAGACTAATGGAGACATCACACATATAAGTACAATGACTACTAATGGAGACATCACACATATAAGATACAATGACTAATGGAGACATCACACATATAAGTACAATGACTTACTAATGGAAGAATCACACAATATAAGTACAATGACTAATGGAGACATCACACATATAAGTACAATGACTAATGGAGACATACACATATAAGTACAATGACTATAATGGAGACCATCACAACATATAGTACAGATGACTAATGGAGACATCACACATAAAGTACAAGACTACTAATGGAGACCATCACACATATAAGTAACAATGACTACTATGGAGGACATCACACATATAAGTACAGATGACTAATGGAGACATCACACATATAAGTACAATGCTTTTACTAATGGAGACCATCAACACATATAAGTACAATGACTAATGGAGACATCACACATATAAGTACAATGACTTACTATGGAGACATCACACATATAAGTACAATGACTAATGGAGACATCACACATATAAGTACAATGATTACTAATGGAGACCATCACACATATAAGTACAATGACTTACTAAGGGCCGTGGGATACCACAGCTACAATAAGGATGCCCTGCTCAACATTGGTGGGGAAATTTGTCACTCTCCTTCTAAGGTCCACCTGAAGGTCAGGGGTCAAGGTCATCACGCTGAGCCCCATGTATCGCTTTTTAGAAGATGGCGGTGTAAACTTTCCTTCCACTGCAAAGAGGTATTCAGTTATAAGAATTTCTGTCTTGCTTCATTAACTAATCAAAAATCACTAAGTTTTTTTTTATCAACATATTCCTATAATCATTTTCAAACCATGCATGCTGCTCGCCAGCAATTAAGTCGAGGATCACAATATAACACACTGCCATGCAGACTTTCTGAAACCCTGCATGGTTTTGACAACCAACACTTTTCAGACCTGTAAAAGGTGACAACACAGTTGATTGTGGTAAATTTCATCAAAATGACAAATATGTATTAAAGATACATATTTCAAGATCGAGCTCTCCATCATGTGATTTTTCTGTAAAAATTTAAGAAATCCATTGGTAGGGATGACAGTTTTGAAATTGGTGCTACAATTTCATCAAAACCATAGCAACATATTAAAGGAATAATTGTCTGGGTTGTTTGTATTGTGAGCAATGTGAAACCAGTGGAAGCTTGTGATCATTTGTTTCATCAGAAAAGCCAATTATACAAAAATTATTTTCATCATGAACAATATACACTGGTCCTTATTCATATATACATTTTTAAAAACTTTTTAAAAAGTTAAAAGGTCACTGCCTGCACAACTGTCTGTAACAATGAAGCTAAAACTAGCTGGCAAATCATTTTAATATGAAAAATGTACAGTCATTTTCCTAGTTAGAATTAAGTTATTTTTAGACTTGGTTATTTCTCTATTTTATGTGTTTGAAACCATTTTTTCAGTTTCTAGTATAATTTTTAATATAACAGATAGCCAGAGGAACAAAGTGTATACTATTTAACAACGCTACTCAACCTTGAACAGCATCAAAACAGCAGCTGCCTCATTTCCATACTAACCTCTCTTAGCTCTGTTCAGGAAGTCGGCTGCGAGGTCCGCAGGAAGGGCAAACGAGATCCCCGAGGTCAGCGTCATCGTGTTGATTCCAATGGCCTCTCCATCCTTCATTAAATAGGCCATGTCTTAAATTCCAACAAAGTTCTCAGTACTTTTTTAGATTCACAGATATCAAAAAAAAGGAGTTCTAGTATACTTGCCAAATTAATCAGAGGACCTCCAGAATTGCCGACCTAGAATAATCATCAAACTTGTTAAGTCAGTAAAATCAATAATAAAGATAGAAGACTCTGAAATTGAGATGCTTAAGCCATGTCATGACTTGATATATTAAACACATATGTTTGCACAGTCATACATTAATGACTGCTCTGTATCAAAAGTCAATATACAAGTATCAAAAGTTGATATACACGTATGTTGAGGACTGATCTGTAATTTACATGTACCATTGTGACAATTTATATACTGTCAATTTAAAACATTGATGTCCATATCATTTTGTACCATTACACTATCTATGACTTATATTGATGACATACTGTATCGTTACATTATCTATATCTTACAATGACGTACCTGTATCGTTACATTATCGTATATCTTACATTGTATGACCGCATCTGTATTATCTATATCTTACGTTGATGCCTGTGTCGTGTATCGGTACATTATCTATATCTTACATTGATGACCGCGTCGTGCTGTATCGTTATATTATCTATAACTTACATTAATGACCGCGTCATGCTGTATCAGGGGTGGACTCTTGGTCAGGTTCCCCATGGTCTCCCGTCCGGGGTTGCTGACAATCCCTGCCGTGACGGTCTTCTGGAGGTTGAATGGACTTCCCAGAGCCACCACCCACTCCCCCGGCCTCACCTCATTGCTTTTACCCAGTGTAAGTGTTGGTAAGTTTCTCTGAAAATGGCCGACATTTGTGCAAGTTATCAACAATCACTATTTATGAGAGTCACACCAGGAGTCATGTTTAGGCACAATGATGAGGCTCTATCATTACATAACACACAATGATGAGGCCCTATCATATAGCACACAATGATGAGGCTCTATCATATATGCAATACAATGATGAGTGTCTATCATTATATAGCATCAATGATGATGGCTCTAATTCAATATTAGCACACAATGATGAGGCCTCTATTATTATAATAACACACAATGATGAGGCTCTATCATTATATACATACAATGATGAGGCTCCTATCATATATAGCATACAATGAGAGGCTCTATCATTATATAGCCTACAATGATGAGGCTCTATCATTATATAGCAACACAATGGATGAGGGCCTCTATCATTATATAGCACTAAGCCAATGATGAAAGGCTCTATCATTTATAGCACACAATGATGAGGCTTATCATATTAGCAACAATGATCGAGGTACTATCATTATATAGCACACAAGTGATGAGGCTCTATCATTATATAGCACACATATGAATGAGGCATCTATGCTTATATAGCACACAATGATGAGGTACTATATCTTATATAGCACACAATGATGAGGCTCTAATCATTATATAGCAACATGATGAGGCTCTATCATTATATAGCACAACAATGATGAGTGCTCTATCATTAATACACACAATGATGAAAGCTCTATCATTATATTAGCACACAATGTGAGGCCTCTATCATTATATAGGACACAAATGATGAGGCTCTATCATTAATAGAACAATGATGATGAGGCTCTATCACTATATAGAACACCCATGAATGGAGGCTCTATCACTATATAGGAACACAATGAGAGGCCTATCATTATTAGAACACAATGACTGAGGTCTATCATTATTATAACACAACAATGAATGAGGCCTCTATCATTATATAGCACACAATGTGAGGCTCTATCATTATACTTAGCACACAATGAATGAGGCTCTAATCACTATACAGAACACAATGACAAGGTCTATCATTATTATAGCAACAATGATGAGGCTCTATAATTAATATAACACCAATGATGAGGTCTATCATTCTAACACACAATGATGAGGCCTATCATTATATAATCACAACAATGATGAGGCTCTATCATATATAGCACACAATGTGGGCCCTATATATGATAGAAACACAATTGAAGAGGCTCTATATTATATAGCACACAATGATGCAGAGTTTTTGAATGATAAAAATCTTACTGGTCAAGAGGACGGTGAATTAATCCCAAATTTATGGTCTGAAGAAATATTTCCGGTCGGTTATCTTCTTTACCTTGAATGAGGAAAAACCCCAACACCAAATAAAGGATTTAATCAAATTAATATTGAATTACTTACAGCAAGTATATTTCATCGCTTTCACATCTTGGGGTAAGCGTAAATTCAGTCCGTTTCTATGCATCCACGTGGATTTTTAATGCCTTATGAACAAAACGTAAAACAATTAGCATTAACATTTATGTATTTGAATAAGCGGACTTGTTTTCCGAAGGCTTGCTTAGTAGCATGCATTTGTGCAAACAGTAATGGGGTCCAAACCAGAAACCATGCACGTACAATGTAACGTACGATTATCCTTAAATCATAAACTGCCAGTGCATCTGCATGCGGAATTTTTGACGCATCTGAATTCTTAAAAAATTGTTTTATCAGCAGCTACATCCAATCGTTTACAATTCAAATATCTGGTAAAAATGATGAAAAGGAAATTGTCTAGATTCGCGTGTTTTTCAATCAGTGGTACTTGATTGCAGTATTAAAGCCGTCTGCATTTATGAATTTTAAATTCAGCCAGATTTAAAACTTTCGCGATATCACAACTACCATTCATGTAACAGAGGTGAAAGTTCCAATAATTATCGTTAAATTTACTGGGTCCTGATGGACGCGCTTGTGGACGAAAATTCACCGACTTAAAAATATTTACGGTTTTGCGGTAAGACCGGTTTGATTTTAAAAAACTCTGATGATGAGGTCTAATCCTTATCATAGCACACAAATGCTGAGGCTCTATCATTCATACTTACACAGGACTGATGAGGCTCTATTATTAATAACACACAATGATGAGGCTCTATCATTATAAGCAACACAATGATGAGGTACTATCATTATTAGCACACACATGTATGGAGGTCTTCTATCATTATATACACACAAATGAATGGGGCTCTATCTTAATGAAGCACAAATGATGAGGCCCTATCATTATATAGCAATACAATGATGAGGCTCTATCATTATTAGCAACAATGAATGAGGCTCTTATCATTCAAATACGACACAATGATGAGGCTACTACTCATTATTGCAAGTCTTAAACTGCTCCAAGGTTAGAAATGTACAGTTTGGTAGAACCTACTCCTATCATAACTATGCATTTAGAATTTTCTCCAAAATTTTATCGTGAAGAAAATTTTTAAATGACACACACAATGAATAATACATGCACAGTGTATATAATCTTGATAATTTAATGTATAAGTATATTTATTTTGATGGCTGAGAATAAATCTTTTATAAGTACCCTTGAACTGTTGAAGCATTTCATCTTAAGGGACACAAGTACTTTGTAGATATTGAGATATCCAATACAAAACTACAGTGTGAGTGCCATTTAACTTGTATTTACATGTATATGTATTATATTTACTCAGGGTCCTTTGCTTTTTGGATTGTTTTTGTCATCGTGCAGCTACAACTGAAGAATTTTAGTCCTATCGAACAATCCTCATCACTTACCTCATTGACTTGATGTCGCAAAGTCACACACCTGGTCACAGCTGCACCACCCCCTGAACTTTCTGACCGCTGCTTAGGTACACCTGCACCCAAGCACCTGCTACAACATGAGCATTGGTCCGATTAAGCCATCGGACGCACAATGAAACAGAACCATGGAATCGATTGTCTGAGAAGAGAATTTTCATTTCAAAAAAAATCTAGATAGCTTTCATTTTTCTATCACTCTTGACATGTCTATTGATATCAAAACTTAATAAAAGGTAGCTATGTTGTGGACAAGCAAAAGAAAAGAGGCCTGACAATTTGACATATATGTAGCATTGAACAAGTGATCATCATTGACAAGTCAACTTGTCAGAGATTGTAATCTTGTCGAAAATTCATGGTTTTTTGCCAGATAATTATGTTGACTTGTCAGATATTAATGTTGACGTGTCGGAAAATTAATGTCCACTTGTCAGATTATGTGACTTATAGCAATTACCGAACATACGCATTAAATAACAAGATCTGAGTTTCTAGTCATGGTGATTATTTTCTGAACGTCAACATAAGATCTGATAAGTGACATAGATTCTGACACGTAAACATAAGGATCTAATAAGTTGACATAAGAATTCTGACACGTCAACATAAGACTGATAAGTGACATAGAATATTTGAAAGTTGACATTAAGATGTGATAAGTGACATAGAATTGTGCACGTCAACATAAAGATCTGACAATGACATGTCGACATATATCTGACAAATCTGGACACACATGTACATTGTCAGGGTTCTGAGTGAAAATAAAATTACCAAATCTCTTTCCTCTGACAACTTCTACTGAGAAACAGCGGGCTGGGCTTATGTTTACGATGCGTGCTATGAAATTAAACTGCGACTTTTTCCTACATTGGAACTATCAGCTTTCACAGACAAACGCGTTTTTCGAGAGCAGTTTTCAGATCATGTCCCATATCTTAACCACATCTTCACATTTTATTTTTCTATACACATATAAAAGACACCATTGAATGAATAAGACCGCCGAGAGTTTGCCGGCCGGGTTGAACAATCGGGATTACGGCCGATTTCGTCGAGGTTTTGTTTCCATTAATGAAAGTGTTTATATTTGCATGTCGACAAAGTCCTTTTCAAAATCGTTGAAAATTTTCCACTAAGAAATGCATCTCCTTTAAAATAAGTGCCTTTCTGTAAAAACTGATCATCATATTAACGGTCGTTGCAAACCTCCCGTCGTAACGTGCTCAACTTGCTGTCTGCACTCAATTTTTTCCGGATGAGGAGCAAAAGCCGACAAGGTTGCAAGGCATGTTTATCTTTTTCACGGTTTGGGCGGTATAATCTAGTACTGCAGAAATCCGACTCCCGACTGTCCCGGATTGGCGAGTTTTGTAGATATTACTCAACTGGTGAACAAAAACACATTCATACTTCTTGGGGACAATCTTATGTTCATATCGATTAAAATAATTAAAAAATTAACAATAATAATTGGGTAAAATACTTAAACTTGAAATAATGCATATCCCCAAAGCGGTAAAATCTAGTACTGTGTATAAATAAAAAAACCAAAGAACGGACACCGATTCCACCCGAGCAGTATTAAAAACACGATCTGATAAGCCCACTAAATCGATATGGACTTCTTTTTTTTAAATTATAAAATTTATCCACTTACTAGGCATACTTTTTATCTCTAAATATAAGACATGGTAGCAAATCTAAGACACAGAATTGATGAATATCCGACTCCCCGAGATTACCTGACTGTCCGAATATTGTCGGCGATGTTTTAATAGATATTAAAACCAAGCTCAGTCGCGAACAGAACTTTGACAATTCATACTCGGTAACAATGCTTTAGTTCAATCGATTAAAAATTTATCATTACTCAGGATACATTTTGTTTCTAAATAATCGAATGGTAGAACTCTAGCGTGAAATACTCCGACTCCACTTCAAAGATTGGCCCGGCGATGTTTTGTAGATATTATTCAATGCGAACAGCAAAAATTCATACTTCTTCAGTAACATTTTTTATGTTTCAGTCGATTAAAATTTACCATTACTAGGCAATATAAAGTTATATAATATGATTTTTAAAAAAGATATCTAAATGTCCTTATCTAAATCAATTGTTTTTACTATTCAAATCTTCCTTTATTCCCAGCAAAACAATATTTATAGATACCAAAGGGATTAATAAACAAATTAATAAAAAAAAAAAACTAACAAATAAATATAGCTGAATGAAAAAAAAAAATAAATAATAAAAACACGCCCCCCCCTAAAAAAAAAAAGCTTGAATTTTACATCTTGAAAATACATAAATAAATAAATAGATAAAAAAACTAAATCTTGATTTTAAGTCTAACACAAATATATTTTGAAAATAATAAATAAATAGATAAAAAACAAAATAAAAACAAAAAATTGATTTTAAAGTCTAATTACAAAATCATATATATGTTCTTTGAAATTTTGGTAAAAAAAAAAAAAAGCAATCAAAATTTAAGAAATTTTATTAAAAAAATCAATTAAATTTATAATTAAATAAATATGGCTCTGAGGTAGACTACGTCACGTCGTAAGACCCTGGGAAACCATAATTCATGTGGCTAAGAGTTCTACCATTCTATTTTAGAGATAAAAAGTATGCTAAGTAATGAAAAATTTTATAGATTAAAAAAAGAAGTCCATATCCCGATTAGTGGCATTTTTCAGATCGTGTTTTTAACCTATCTGCTCGGTGGAATCGGTGTCCGTTTTGGTTTTGTAATTATACACAGTAACTAGTAGTTATAGTAATTTATTGACCAAATCAGTGGCCCAAATGGGCATAAACATGTAACATATATAAACGTTAATACAAATACAGACAATACACAAGTTAATAATACACGTGACTTAGTCCAGTGGTAAGGTATTGTTATCCCCCTGTGATTGCAATATATATGTCTGATACACCAACAGGGGCAGTATAGGAGTCATGCTAAAGGACACGAAACAGTCCCCTCTGCCTCATGTAATACAACAGATATATAATGTAATAGAGACAAATATAGTTTTTCTATGACATGGTTAAACTTTAGTAATAAGATTAAAATGTGTCTGTAGATTATAACAATGATGCAAGGGTAGCAGAGACGGTGCTATAGGAATTAATTTTATGTAAAAATATCCCACTTCTACCAAAGAGTATATCAAAATACCTACATAGTGTCTTTAACAGAAAATACATGCATCTTGTGAAAACAGTTTGTAATAAAATTGAAACTTATGAACAACAAGAATTGTGTCTGTAGATTGTAACATGATGCTGAGGGTAGCAAGAGCGGTGCTATGGACGATTGTAAAATATCCAACTTCTACCCAAAGCAGCATATAATATATACACAGTCTTTAAGGAAGAAAATTACATGTATATGTGAACAGTTTGAAATAAATTTGAACTATGAATTAAGATTGTGGGTCTGTTAGATTATAACATGTTGCCCAATATCAGAGCACACAATATATCAAACAATATCATAATCTGATATTGAAGTGTACATACATATACAGTAATTATATATTAATATCTCGTACATGTCTGATACATCAACAAGAGGAGCAAGAGTCGGGTGCTAAAGGATACAAAACTAGAGATCCACTTCTGCTCATGTAAGAATAATCAGATAACATAATGTATAGAGATACATATAACATAAGTGATGAAATTGAAAAAACAACTTCTGTCCTGTAGATAATAATGATGCAGAGGGTAGCAAGGACGGTGCTATAGGATGATTATTTATGTAAAATAATCACTTCTACCAAAGCAGCACATGCAAAACTACATACACAAGACTGTCTTTAACAGAAAATATGGTGTCATTACATGGAATGACGTCCATTCATACGTACAATAGAGAACATCAAGGGTCATTGGTCCAAGAGTAATATTAAATACTTGTGTTGAACATATGCTTACTGAAGGTGTAAATAAAAGTAAATGCAAGGGACAGAAGAGACGATGCTATTGGAAGATAATTAAATTCCATTCTAATCCAATGCAATGGTAAAATATATCACCACAATATGCAATACAATAATCTAAATGTCTCAAATTCTGCAAAATGAGCATGTTATGCTGAACCCTGCGACATCAAGCATATTATTTATCAAGTCTAAATTACTAAGGTTGCTTAAAACAGTTAACATCTTCACAGTTTCATCAACCATAAATTTGTCTGTCACAGACAAAGTTGTTGAAAAGATGACACTTGCTGAATATGACGGAAAGGAGAATTTTCTCTTGAAGGTGATAATATTTGCATTTGAAATGAAATGTATTTCATCTTCAATCTCTCCTGATCACAAATTGGACAGAATCTTTCCTCAATGGAATCCAAAATATCTAACCCTTTCATCATAGTTTAATGTGCAGAAATTCTGAAATTTGTTAGTTTTTATCCTTTCTTTCAAATTATTTAAAAAATTGATAAAGTAAGGCTCTATACCAAAGTTATCTTTAATTGGTAACAATAGGTGTCAGTTTCCATTGGGATAGCTTCATTTTTTCTCTTAAACAATTTTCCAAGAAAGTGAGATTTAAGATTTGTTTGGGCATTGTGTTTTAAAAACAGAAGTGGATGCATTCAAGAGAGACTGTATTCTTTGGAAGTTAACTGTCTGACCAATGTCAATCAAACCAAACATGATCGAATTTTTTTATCAAATATTGATTTAGATAGTTGAAAATGCAGCCTTTAATAAAGGAAAAGTTCCATCCTAAATTTTCTAATCTTGTGCAATAATTGAGAGTTTTGGATGAAGAAGGAACTAAGATTTACCGCTTTGGGATAGCATTATTTTTAAGTTTAAAAGTATTTGTACAATTAATTATTGTTTGGTTTTTTTAATTTTTTTTAATCGATATGAACATAAAGATTGGTTCCCAAGCAAGTTATGAATGTGTTTTGTTCACAGTTTGAGTTAATATCTACAAAACAATCGCAATCCGGGACAGTCGGGAGTCGGGGAGTGCGGCAGTAACTAGATATACCGCCCACCATCTTTTCAGCCTTTATACTAAAAGTTACATTTTTGCTCTTATTTAGGAAAGTGTCTAAAACAATAATCCATTCTATATGTATAACATTCAATACTTGGGTTCTTTTTTTTTTTGTTTTTGTTTCGTTTTTTGTTTTTTTGTTTTTGGTCATTTGCCAAAGCAACACGGAATATATTTTGAAGAATACATAGCCCTTGCGATATCCGATGTTGATTTTTCGAAAAGATGATGGCAAGTACTTTGTTTTATGGAATGTCATTTATGTGTTCAACTGTTTGTTGTGTTGTAACTGTTGGTTTCAAATCTAATCAATTTATGAAAAATACGGTGAATAAATAATTCTATGTACTTGAGGTCGAGAAACTTTGAAGTAAGAGTCTGCTGAAAATGTAAACACAGATTTCATTTTATCAAATTTATGATCATTATACTAATAACAATCTGTGGAAACGAGGGGTTATTCATATTCGATCTTTCTTGCCTCCTCGTAACGAGGGGGCAAGAAAGACCGAATATGAATAACCCCTCGTTTCCACAGAAATTAGGTATCTTGTGATATTGTATGTATGTACTATGTTTTTATTATGGCGTTATTGTTTTTGAGTGCAAAACAAATAATAATTGAATTTATTTGAATTTATAATTCGAAGAGCTTTAATATTCTGTTATACGACTTTAGACATTTGATCTGCGTATTCATTGAACGACGTACGTGGGAAATAAAATGCATTATGCATGATGTAAAAAGTGCATTGCATTTTCATATTTAGCAACATGCTGTGTTTTGTAGGGCTGAAACGGTTCACTTTAACAGGTTGGGAACACTTCCCTTTTAGTGAGATCATCTTGCTAAAACGCGATTATCCCTCTCTAGCGAGAAAAATATATCCCTTTCAATTGAGAAAAACACCAAGGAATTTACATATTTGTACTTTAATAGCGTGAAAAAGAAGAAAAAGTGCTATAATATCTGATTATTCTGATACTGCTACTGTAAATATGTAAACCAAAACAAAAGTACTCACGATCTGTATTGGGTTTCAGCGTCGTGCTCACTTATGCATCAATATATGCAGGGAGTGCTGTCTGATATTTTTTAAAGGAGTTAGGGCCCTTGGACTTAAGTTTTTCTATGCAAAATACTTTGTATAAATTGCAGCTCCTCCTAATTTTAAACCCTTGGGTGAATTCTAATGAAACTTGGTACAGAGAAAGATCACAATGTGGAGATGCGCATATTACAAGGGGAATGCTGTCTAATTTTTTTTTAAAGGAGTTAGGGTCCTTGGACTTAGGTTTTTCTATGCAAAATACATTGTCTTTGCAACTCCTCCGAAAACCTTGAGAGCATTTTGATGAAACTTGGTACAAAGAAAGATCACATGTAGAGATATCCATATTACAAGAAAAATGCAGTTCGATTTTTTTAAAAGGAGTTTGAGCACTTGGACTTAGTTTTTCTATGCAAAATACATTGTCTTTGCAACTCCTCCGAAACTCTTGAGAGCAATATTGATGAAACTTGGTACAAAGAAAGATCACATGTAGAGATATCCATATTACAAGAAAAATGCAGTTCGATTTTTCTTGGTACAAAGAAAGATCACATGTAGAGATATGCATATTACAAGAAAAATTTTTAAGGAGTTTGAGCACTTGGACTTAGTTTTTCTATGCAAAATACTTTGTCTTCACAACTCCTCCTAAATCCTTGGTTGGATTTTGATGAAACTGGGTTACAAAGAAAGATCACAATGTGGAGATGTGCTTATTATACTTGGGGAATGCTGTCTGAAGATTTTTAAAGGAGTTACAGCCCTTGGATATGCAAATTACTTTGTCTTCGCAACTCATCCTAAACCCTTTGAGGGATTTTGATAAGATTGGTACAAAGAAAGATCACAATGTGGAGATGTGCATATTACAAGGGGAATGCTGTCCAATATTTGTTAGAGTTACAGCCCTTGGACTTATTCTATGCAAAATATGTT
>CAJDSM010019445.1:0-12539 GCA_903981925.1 Ostrea lurida
GGCAAGTAGACTGGAAGTTGTTATTTTCTCAAACAATAACAAATTCTATTCAACGGATAAATTTCAATATTTCACTGCTGAAAATGTAATAAAATATGAATATGGTACATGTATTACAAAATATTAGAAATTCAAAACTGGAAATTAAAATTCACCTGATAATTGGATCTTCCAATATTATCTAACAGCATTGAATTCAAGGTTTTGGCATTATTTTGTCTGTTGTGTGAGCTCTCCTCTCGCTGCAAAATTTGAAGAATTGATTCATATAACATTTATTTATCAGTGCATGCCAAAATACATTTAAAAGTCTATGTTTTTCCTGACATCTCAGTCATTTTACACAATATTTTATCAAAGAAGAATGGCACCTACCTGTCCTTGACCTATTTGGCCACCATTAGAAAGCTGCAGACTTTCCACATCAAACGTAAAGCTGACTTCCTTCTTCTTTCGGGGTGTGTCTACGATGCTGGTCACCATGTCACTGGGGACCTTGTCCAAGTTTGGGGATGAGCAGCCTTCAACAGAAGCAGCACTGTACATGGTCTTTACTAGATCATCTGAGCGTTTGCTTTGCAGCAGTTTCTGGTCATTGCGTCTAAGAATGATGATGACAGTGATGATGACAGCTGACAATATAATGGTTAAAACGACAACAGCTATGGTAATAATGATATTCTTTGTTCCCCCATCCTCTGAGGCCAGAGGACTTGGTGTTGGAAGAGCTAAGATGATGGTCAAATCACAGAATGAAGACTGCATATGAGAGACATTCATATCACTGACATTGATCCTGAGCTTAAATGGAGTATTCTCATTCACTTCATAAGTTCTTTTGAGATATATGTTGCCTGAGGTTTCACCAATAGAGAAGACATCCTTCTCATTCCCAGCAGAGAATGAATACCTTAGCTGACTGTTTGGTCCTATTTCATCAAGGTCATAAGCTCGAATTTGTGTGATTACTGTACCAACTTTAGCTTGATGAGACACCGAGACAGTTTGGTTAGAAAACAAGGGGAAAGTAATGAAGGGCTTGTTGTCGTTTTGGTCTGCCACATACACAACAACTCGACTTGTGCTGGTTAGCCTTGGGGTTCCCTGATCCACAGCCACTATGTCAAATGAGTACTTATTTCTATCTTCTCTATCAAGGTCTCTCCGTGTAGAAATTATTCCTGAAGGTAGAATCTCAAATGGCAGTTGGCTGCTGGGAAGATTCCTAAAATTTGGATGATAATCAAAAAGAATCTTTTGGTTGTCACCTTCATCAATGTCCGAAGCACTGAGTGATCCAACTTTCATCTGAGGTCCCATGTTCTCTATTACGAAGAATTGAAACATAGGCACACTAAATGTAGGCTTATTGTCATTTTCATCCACCACAGTTAGCTGAATTGTAGCAGTCCCTGTCAAAGGAGGATTTCCCTTATCAACAGCAAGAACATGGAAAAAATATGAAGAAACATTTTCTCTGTCAAATCTAAAGTTTGCAGTTATGACTCCAGTTTCTTCATTGATGGCAAGTTTTTCTTTGGACTCCTGAGGCAGTAAATATTTTATTTCAGCATTCTTATCTAAGTCGTCATCCCTTGCCAGAACTTGTGTGACTCCATCTCCAAAAGCATTGTTTTCCCTGATGGAAGCCTGATACAGAGTCTTGTAAAACTCTGGTGCATTGTCGTTTTCATCGGATATGGGCACCACTAGTGTGGAAGATGAGGATAAAGGTGGTGTCCCCTGATCAGTGCACTCCACAGTGAGGTTGTACTTGTCAGAAATTTCACGATCCAGAGATTTGTTGATGACCACTATGTAACCTTTATTCAGCACTGTCTGCAGCTGAAACTCATCTGAGACAACTTTGCACGTGACAATTCCATTGGAACCAGAATCAGTGTCTTCAACAGTGACATGAGCAATCACGGTGCCAACACTTGAGGACTCACTGATAGCCCCTGTGTTGCCTGTGGACAGTAATGTGATACGAACGGATGGTTGGTTATTTCCAACATCAATGATGGTAACGCGAACGACACACTGGGACACTTTTGGAGGTTGTCCCGAATCACTAGCATCTACAGTGATGTTGTAAATTTTCTTTATGTTTCGTGTTAACCTGTTTTTCAAAATAATTTTGCCAGTGGTTTCATCAATTTCAAAGTATTCATTTATTTCACTAAGGTAGCTTTGGCGAGGACTGAACCTATAAATCACTTGTCCATTTTGTCCAATATCAGCATCTGTTGCGGTGAGCTGAATTAACTGAAAGCCAGTATTTTTGTCCTCTCTAAGTCTAATATCAAAAATGTCTTTGTCAAATTGAGGGGAATTGTCATTCTCATCAGTCACTTCCACCTTGACACTCAGAGTTCCAGTCTTCTGAGATGCTCCACCATCCACAGCGATGATCGTAAGATCATAATGATCCTTGCTCTCTCTGTTAATTGTTGAAATCAGCTTCAATTGCAGAGTGAATCCATCACTTTCTTTAATGGCACTGAATAAGAATGGGGACCCAGTGGTTTGCAGTGTGTAATTTTTTATTCCATTCTGAGATGTTGAGTCAAGGTCCAGTGCTGCATCCAACTGTATTGTGGATCCAATGACTGCAGACTCAGACAAACTTTTATTGACCTCTGAGGAGGGAAAGGTTGGGGTGTGGTCATTGATGTCCAGCAGAGTCACTCTCACTGATATTATTTCAAATTTTGAGTTAATAGAAGAGTGGGCTGCAATGTCAAATTGAAGCACACAATCCTGGTTAAATCCACACTGTTTCTCTCTGTCAATCACTGCATTTGTATATAATTCTCCAGCGTCATTATCAACTCGAAAAAGATCATCCATCCTCGTCTGGTCCAAAAAGCTGTATCGAAGACTCTGAAAAGCTTCCCGTGTCATATTTTCACGCAAGCCACTCAAATTAGCTATATTTCCAACGAAAGTTGAGATGGGTTCCTCTTCCTTTAATTTCATTGTCACAACGATTTCGCCGAATGCTGCATTCGCAGCCATCAGGAAAAGGCACCCATAGATTACCACCGCCATCTCTAAAATCTCCCAAACTCCAAGTGATCCCAGTATCCCTGGCTCACGAGCTGCTCATTCCATCTATGAAATTTGAGGAGATCTACTCTCATCAATTGTCCATTCCCTTGAGGTTACCTGAAAAATTAGAGAGTGATTAGTCATTGTAAGATAGGTTACATAAACAAATTCTGCCATATATATTGTCTGTTACCAACATGAAAGGGAAAAATGTGCCCATGTGCTAAAAGGTAAGGTAATCATTCTAAATTGCAGCAATGTGAAATAGGATGCAGAGTTAGTAATACCCATTGTTTTGTTATAATACCCCGTAACATTTGATGATATGATAAGGAATATTGCTTACACCAAAAGAGAAAAATTATAAACCTTATGGGGCTATCAGTAAGGTCTGATTCACGCCTGTAGTAAGTTTTTACCATTCTCTCTGCCGTGAGGTTATACGATGTATATCTTGAGTGTGGGTTACCAGAGTGTACGACCAGGGGATAAAATATCCTAGTGAAGGCAAAACCTGCACGCCAGAAATACATAGCACTGTTCACCCTCATCACCCGACAACAAGACCCATTCTGATTGCCTAAACATCCCAAATTTATCCGACAAAGCAAGAACCAAACATCTTTCATTTACTTTGCAACAAGCATGCCTGTCCAGTGTTTATCACACCTGAACAACCAAGTAGTACCCCCATACAGCTCATTTTTCAGAGTGGTGTCACTTTCAATAGAAAATGTGTCAATATCATGTAATAAGAAATTTATCAAGACAAGGAGGGGCTAATATTTACAAGCCAAATAGACTGAGCATAGATTAAAGGGTCTCCACTTTATACATCAGACCGCAACTCCTGCACAAAGAATAAATTAGACCTAATATTAGATCTTTTTTACTCCGATGGCTATCAAACCTGCTCACAAAATGTTTTAAATCTAATATGATTTTACGCTTCAGCCGCCTGTAAAAGGCCCAAATCATTGTTCATTCCTCCTCTTCATATAGCACACAAGCAGGTTGGTATTATCACATATTACAGGGTTTTTTATCGGAATTAGATAGAATTTTCCCACTATGGCTGATAACTACCTAGCACCCCATCAAAGAATGGGTCTGGAGGACTAACACTGTTTACCTAGATGAAAGGTATTGATGTAGATAATAAACGGGTAGAGCTGTGAGAGGGACAAACATCCTCTGGGGGACCGATACCCCAGGCCAAAACATCCCTCATAATATTTGTGTCTGAGAAAATTGTCTCAAAGGTAAAATATGTACACAGAACAACTCCCAAGATAGTCCTATAGACTACCATGAGTTTTGTATTATGAATGACTCTGCCCTTAAATATTGGTATAGATCTATATATGTCTGCAAGTTATTCATAAATAAGCTGTATAATTAATTAATTTCACATATTTGATATTTTAATATCAAATGAAATTTATCACAAAATCCACTATTGCTAACTGTATTTTATTTCTTAGGTAAATATTGCATTTTTATTTACTACTTGTTATTTTGATATAGTTCAATCAATTCAAAAAACTATTGATAATAATTATTTTTAAAACCATACACTTAATTTAGCTATTGCATTTTAGGAACAATAATAAAATGTTTATTTCTAGCTTTGTAAAGTAAATTATTTGATATAGCCACTTTTCAATAATTTATACGATGCACTCAATAAATACGATACACACAAAATAAAAAAAATAAAAATGTCATATGAAATAAAAGCATTAGCCCTTAAAATAAAATCACATTCAGCGTACACTATAATTTTCAGCCTACATACCTTCCCCACTTGATGATCCCCCACTTTACAGTGAAACCACACAAGAAAATAAAAATTGAGCAACTTAATGTAAATAAAATGATTTCAACAAAACTTACCAAATCTTACACAGTCTCCCTAGACACTTGAAGCCTCTTGTCTCAGAATCCTAAGTACAATGATAAATAATGACACCCCTCAGCAGTATAAACACTCCAACTCTCTCCTACTCCAAATGGGGGAAAATATCAGAAAGCTCAGATTTAAAGACCTACCCTTCCACAATTCCACTTGTCAATATTTTTCAAATTGAACAACAAAAGGTATGAAAAATCTGTTGTTAACAATCTAAACAAAAGCTTAAATGTGTGGAGGACATCCCTACTGATTGTCCAAAGTGTTTTATTTACCAAGCAATTAACCACTGCATGTAAATTTCATTACTGACCAGGTGAGAAATATATTCTGTACCTGTGGCCACAGGTTAGGGTTAATCTAATTTTTCACCTTATAAATAACTCACGCAATCTGAACACCATGAATTCTATTAGAACAATTAACACCAGGATTCTCCACATTTTACAAAACACTTCACACTTTCTCTCCTCTTCAAAGGTAAATTTCAAAAGTGAATTTTGATTTCGACCTCAAGGTTTTTTTAAATTAAGCCTTTTATCTCAATGATTATAAATCAATTGCAAAGGATTAAGGCTATTTTCACCTGTACCAAATTTTTCTTTCTCCAAAAAAAAATATTAATTTTCATGTTCTGTTTATTGATTTCCTGTTTTTAAAAAATTCAAATTGGAAATTATCTTTATGCAAAATTTAATACAAGTTTTAAATTTATGTGTAAAGCACAAGAAATAAATATTTTATAGATACATAATGTAACTGAAATTATTTAATCATCAAATAAAAATTTAAACGATTCAGGGATCCTGAGACATTTCAAAGTTTGGACACCACTCAATACTATCACCCAATACTTTATATAAACTTCAACATTTCCCTGATTTTCTGATACCTCCTTCACTCAGTTTCAAGCACTTAAATGGACTTCCAAATAAAAACAAACTACTGCTGCCACAGCCAGTGCTATTCACTGAATTATTAAATTAAGAGAGCTTTATCAAGACAGTACTGGGCTTTAAGATTGCTTTTCTGGATGATTTATTAAATAAAGTGGCAAACACATGTCAGGCTGTTTACAAAAAATATTGAACAGTACCAAACACTACACATTCCTATCTTATGAATTTTCTCCTAAGGTTGATAACAATGCTATTTTGAAAATCTTTCTTGTCAATTTGGTATATATGAGAAATTAATTTAATTAATTGATAAAAATAACATGAAACATCTAATATGAATGGTAAATAAATATGGAAGAAATTAGTCTATTGTGTAATAATTATACAAAATTATACGTAACATTGCATCGTAATAATGAGAAATTTCATTATTTATTTATAGCATAATCAAGTTAATTTCAGTGATGACAAAATCAATGACCAATAAGATGTTACCCTCTCTCACAGTGGGATGAGAAATCTGTTTCTGACATAGTCCCAGACCAGACATCTTGATTGATTTTCCAAGACTTGGCCACTAGCAATTTCTCAGGTAGTCTTGGAATTCTCAGCAAGGACACAATTAAACAGAACACCTGATTATAACAAAATAGTCCCAGCAGATGGAGCTTCCATCGACTGGACAGATTGCACACAGGGACCTTAGGTCTGCCGTCCACTTCTCTTCCCTCCCTGTATTTCCGATGACTACAGACCATGTGGTCAGCCATTAGGGTGATGAATGGGTGTAACTGGACAATATTTTGTAATGGTCCATGTTTGGAGTGACAATGTGTGAAATGGGGTGTAGTGGTCCCCCTTAATCCATTTGGGAGGCCCTGTGATGTATCAATCACAGACCTACAGTAATGGCCATTAGTGACAAAACCTGACCCTCTGGTGGTGATTTATACCTGACTAACACTTAGTGCAACATACAAGTTACCCCATTACAATAGTACTAAGGTAAAGAACAAAATGGTACTTATATCTAATGACAAATTTTCTCAATTAATACAATACATCAACAACACCTATATAACATATAACATACCCATCATTTGATGTTATACAAAATTGTAATATGTGAATGGTATTAAGAAAGAGGTCCATACTTTTAATTGGAAATACATAATGTAACCTGTAATACATATATTTATGACCTTTTATTCAAATAAATGTATGCATTACTTTTAACTCCTCTCTCTCTCTCTCTCTCCTCTCTCTTCTCTCCTCTCTCTCCTCTCTCTCTCTCTCTCTTCTCTTCTTTCTATCTCTCTCTCTCTCTAAGATTTCAGAACTCTACCCTTTGAAAAATACTAGAAAAAAAATACTAGAAGTAAGTTTCCTTATTTCATAACAGTCACATGTTTTTCCACCGGAAGTAAGGTCTGCCCTTTGGCTAAATTTAATTGAGAACGGTATCTTTACTAGTCTTTTAATTATCTGACTACAAATGCACTAAATTCTCTTTTCACACAATCTCCATAGTAGATAGGAATCATGTTTTCGTACATCCACAGGGCCTTTAAAACCAATATTTCACCTCTTTGATCTTGCTTTTCTGTTTGGTGTGAGTTAATTCCCTTTGATTTTTACTGAGTAAGGCTAGCTAGGTGATCTAATTCTCTATAAACACCTTATGTTTGGGTGTTAATCCTGTAATTCTCAACAAATGGGCAGAGATTACTGATCATGTTTAGTTTCTGTGTGTTAAATTAAATAAACTTGTGTGATTTATCCATCTCTAACACAAACGTTGTCAAACAAACCCAATAATACTATATCTTACAGGTTTATTTACCAGTAATACTGTCACCAGACAATTCTGTTCATCAAGTACACAACCAAAAATACCAAATGTCTCCATGTTAATTAANCAAACCCAATAATACTATATCTTACAGGTTTCTTTACCAGTAATACTGTCACCAGACAACTTCCGTACTTCCAAAAATACCAAATGTCTCCATGTTACATGTAATTATTTTACCTCATTGTATTTGACATTATTTAAGCTTCAATTCAAAACAGTTTGAAAGATTGCAGATCATTTGTTCATCAACTTCTCTTTTTTCCTCAAACACAAGTGCAATGGCTGTTTAAGATAGGTTTATCAGCCTCCCATTGGAGTGATTTTAACATACATGATTCTTTTAATATGCTCAAACACAAAGATTTCAGCATTCAAATGATACAAACCTCAGACACTGAATCAATCCTTAAGCACACAGATTAAATTCTAAATTCTCTCCAGTCAGTGAAATGAAAGACATCAAACAAAAAAAGAAAACACTTGACCCTGAGATAACACAGTTAACTCCCCTTTATAATCGATTGCCAGAGGCTGTAACTAGCTCTGTACCATCCCTAAATCCCAAACATTAAGAATCAAATGTCCAAATATAGCTGTCCTGTGGTGCAAACACAATGATGTTTTGTGGCATTGTTTTGATAAATCTACCTCCTATCAGCGGACACAAAATACACTAACCTGCAGATTTTCCACCCAATTATAAGTGGACAATTCACGTCCAGCCATTAGATTGAGTCGGTTATCAATGAGGACTAAGCCCTCCTCTAGATAGTCTGTCAGTTGGACTTAATTTTTCATTAACAGTAAATCAAGCAGGCAATTTTAACAAATATCTGAAAACTTTGGGGTAAATGGGGAACAGGGAGTTACCAAGCTTGTGTCAAAAGGGGCTAAGTGCTCCCTGCTTTCTTTAAATATTTCCACATCTCATTACGCTTTCTTCTCACAAACAAGTTTTCACTTTACTTTATTGCCTTTTGATCTTTAATGATGGTATAAGTTGCTTGTCAAAATTTCATGCAGAGTTGGAGCTCCCATTAAGCATCTTATCCATCATTCTGTCTAATCCTTTACAAACATAAAATGTTTTCATATTATTTACGTCTAAAACCAAAAAAGGACATTTTCCTCTTGAAACTAGAAAATAATTAATTGGTTTGAAAATATTCTATTGTACTTAATTATATATTTATGTCTAAACAAAAAAAAAAGGACATTTTCCTCTTGATACTAGAAAATAATTAATTAGTTTGAAAATATTCTATATTGTACTTATTTATGTCTAAACTAAAATAAAGGACATTTTCCTCTTGAAACTGGAAAATAATTAATTGGTTTGAAAATATACTATTGTACTTATAAAAAAGGTTTAAGCACAAATAAGCTCTAACCTTGAACAACTGTCAATAATATAAATGTATTAAAAACATAACTATACATACATAATTAATTTACATACTAGGTTTGTATACACTTATCACCTTGTGACCCCCATGAGACTAACCAAATTTTCAATCAAATAAGGACCTAATTTGTGTTTGTCTATCTCCGTCTACAGTGCATGTACTGCCCAGTGTCCAACTGGTCATTTAAAGGTTGGAATCTTTCGAGCAATCAATAGTAAAAGACCTAAGTGACTGTCACTGCTGTCAATACGTGTCATAATTGCAAATCTGATCAAGCCGCAAGCTTTGTCCTGCCAATGTCGGACTATCGGATTTTTGTGTGGAATTTTAATGTTATCAGTAACTTGTATTTAAATTTATCTGTTTTTCAAAATAGAGGAAGCTGCCAGCTGCCTTACAAGGTGTTAAACCTGTTGTAGTCCGCCTCAGTGCGACATTGTAATTACTCATCGAAATGGGAGCCCTGTCAAAAATTGCCAAATGTATACTTTTAAAATGGACAAGATTTTAACACGACTAATTCATCATACACCAGATAAAAGGGAAGAAGTGTTAGGCGGGTTTTTGTGCAAGGTCTGTGTGTGTCCATGAGTCACCGAATTAGGGATACTCGAACCCGCAGATCACTTGAGGTTTTTGGCAGTGTGAACCAGTCCAGAATCCCCCAAGCTATGCACATATAAATGGTTATCTGTTACCTCAGCCTTGGTATGAACCACAAGTGTCTCCTATCCCTTAATTTCAAACAGGGAAACTAATTATCCCCTGCCACTTACTGCTAACTATGACGACTTACTGACCGTAATTTAATATTCAAAATCTTTGAACAAATTCAAACACTTGACAATGTTTCCATCCTTAGGCAAAATGCTTATGTAAATAGATATGCAACTTTGTAGTGTGGGTTTCAACATTATTCTCTTGATCAATGGATGAAAGAGAACACTTGTCCGTTCCTCTTAGAAATTCTCTCCCAAAAAGATAAGATGTATACCAATTTTTTTGTATGAATTAATTAAATTAACCTACACAAGGAGTAAATCATGCTATCCAATGTCAACTATTGCTAATACTGCAGAGCTGCTATAATGAGAGGATGTTAATCTCTGAATAAAAAAGTTTAATAGGGGTAAAACTAGATATTTATCATCTCCAATATGCCAATATCTGTCTTTGTGGTCTTTTAAAATATGACCTCTCTCAATTGTCCCCTCAATTTCCATTTTCTTAAACCAACTGCGATATTGAAAACAAATCATCATAAATCTTTCCTTTTCACCGTGGGTAGGCTTTATTTGTTCCAATGCTTTTAACTCTGATTCAGATTCCACAAACACTTGTAGGCCATAACAAGAGATCCTTTCTTTCGTTTTGGAGGGCTCAGTCATTTGGACAAGGTAGTCACATAAATTTGCCATTCCTGGGAGGGGATTGGCTGGATCTTTTATATACTGGTGCCACTGTGCCCCTATGTTTAACAAAATGTCTCTTCTCAGCAACAAATGAAAAAACATAAAATTGCTTCAGCTCCATAAATCTTCAAATATTTTGAAGAAGACCAGAAAAGCCTCAAACTGTGTGAATTATAGTTGATGAAATTGACTGGAGAATTCAACGTTTACTCAAAATTATGACCTAATCTGCAGTTCCCATCCATTGTACAATGTACATTGTATCTATATGAACAAATTACTTAAAATTCTTTGTAATATTTAATTCAATTTATACAATATTTCATTCAAAAATATGAATGGGATCGGGCAGCTGGCACTGCCTATTTTACATGTAGCCCTCTCACTTGTAACATTAGTATACATTCTATATCCATGACAGCTTTTTAACTCTCTACAATGTTATTTCTTAAGCCCTTTATGCAGTTTCTTGTCCATTGTAAAGGTACATTAGTTGATTAATGTACAGATTAAATACTTCAAAAAGGAACTAGATGTGGCATTTTTATTTGGTGGGTGGTGCTACAATGTTAAGATCAACATTTGTGACTGTCCCTGACAACAGGTGGTGCCAACAAGCATGGCCATCATGTAAAACCAAGTCAGGCCTGAAAGTCAAACCACTTCCGTACTTCCAAAATTGACGAAAATCTCATAAAATCACTGAAGCCTGTTTAAGCCTTATGTGACCTGCTTTGGCAGTCTAAAAATATTTAGGCCTTTTGATGGCCAAATTACAAATTCTAGATACTTTGTTTCATTTCTAATGTTATCCAGTGCTTGTTTAACAATCAACTGACTCAAAACAATCCTCTACCTGTGTGCAAAATATGAATATAATGGGCAGGTTTGGCTTGGGCAAAAAAAATAATAATTGAAACATGATCCTATGAAATGTAACTAATTCCATTTTTTTTAATGTGAAACAAAACTTTTTATGAAGAAAAATTAGTTGACCATTTGAAACACTATCACAAAATTATACCAATAAACCTAGAAACCACAATGGCAAGCATGATCAGAGACATAAAGTGATATATAATTATAATGAAACTAAAGGGGCCAAGACTCGAGCATAATCACGCTACCTTTCCGCATAAATCCACCGTCATTATTGCAATACCTTATAATGTTCACAAAATGTCAATAAAATTAGGACTTTCTGCTAATGATTAATCATTAAACATCCAAATGTAGAAGAATTGCAGAATATGCCTTGTTGGTCTCTCCTTTCATTGATTGATTAGCCATGGTAAAGCAGCTACAGGTGTCCAGTTTTAATGTGTATTATGGTTTTAAGTGATAATGGGATAAGTAATGACATTGATAACAATGGACCTAGCTCTCTTCCCTGCTGGGTGCCCGCAATTTAATTAATTCGGAAGGTCACTCCGACACGCTGAGCTACACCTTTATGAGATAAACCTTTCACTTACTCAAAATTTGATTAACGAATATTCAATGCAGCACACTATACAATAGAGTACCAATCTACTACAGTGCACACCTATACCCTATTTACTGATAATTCAGACGTGCACACCTAAATAACTGAGTATCAATCTACTACAGTGCACACCTATACTGAGTATCAATCTACTACAGTGCAATATACTAATCACATAGTCACTATACTGAGTATCAATACTCGGCACCACCTATACTTGAGTATCAATCTACTACAGACTCGCACTGAACACATATGCTGCGAGTAGATCAATCTACTACATGTGCAACACGTTAATCATGAGTATCAGTGACATTTTCCCACCTAATAACTGAGTAATCAATTCTTACTACAGCCTGTCGGCACCACCTAACTACTGACGTATTCAAATCTACTCACCAGTGCATTCATTCAATTTATTCTTTAAACCAACCGGTTCACATTCATGTACATTCGTACAACATAAACATATGTAGATTTGCGAATTTTAAATTTCACGGAAAGTAAAGAGATTG
>CAJDSM010019453.1:12847-23418 GCA_903981925.1 Ostrea lurida
ATAGATTGTGAATATGGAACACAGATCGATGAAAGATGAATTTGAAATCGATCTATTAGATGATAGATTGTGAATATGATCGATAGTTTGTACTAGGATTACAGGTTGAAGATATAATGTACATGTACCGAGTATTATTAGATTAACTTGGTTGTAAGATCTACTTGGAGCTAGATCAAGATGAGGATCTCTATCGGAATGATATTTTTTTAAGGACCATAAATGGAAGATGTATATGGAGCTGGACAATGATGACGAGGACGATGATGCCCAGCCGCTAACGTTTATCAAGGACGTCGTGTTTGAAAGCGTCTTCTATGGAACCTTCCACATATCCCATGTATGTATATTAAATTTCTGAGGAAGTTGTTTTATCTCTTATTCAATTAATTATCACGCCAATGGCGGATCCAGGAATTTCATAACGGGGGCGGGGCGGGGTAGAACCAGGAGATCTGGGGGATGCCTTGAAGTCCCCAGTGGGTCCAGGATTACGCATTCTTACAAACAAGATGTGTTTTTTGAAAGTAAATGCTTGTACAATTTTTTCAAATCCAGGGGGGGGGGGGAGGGGGGCGGCGAGGGGGGCGGCGCCTGGACTGGATCCGCCTTTGCACGCCGTATTGAAGATGTAGAGAGCCCTATCGTATCCAGGTGTTTTTGGTCCGTTATCAATTTCTGTGTATTGGTCATCGTTTTTTCTTTACGGTTTAATTAATTTTATTTATTTTTTCAACATATTAACGCTATACTTATAAGAGGGTGGGTGATGGCAAAGCAAGGTTATCGTAGCACTTATAGATGTTACAGAGAGAGAGAGAGAGAGAGAGAGAGAAGCAGAGAGAGAGAGAGGAGAGCAGAAGAGAGAGAGAGATATATACACAAAACAAGTGCAAAGCTGTAAAACACTTCCAAAGAGGAAAGGTACAGAAAAGTTCGATCAAGATCTCCCGACATCAGTGTTAAGCTTTGGATGTGATTGTTCATTTTGACTTTCACCACATTCTCCACGACGGAACACAAGGCACAATAGAGATAACATAATATATTCGTTTGTTGTATATTGCAATTTTGTGGGGGGAAGAGATGCTAGATTGCAATTTTACATTGGTTTTTTTTTCACAGCCGCCATTTATCATGGAGAAATGGTGCACTGGCATCGTGGACGAAATGAACATAGATTGCACAGTTCGCTTTGAAGTAAGGCGTTAGAATATCAATTTCAATTAAATTGCACCAAAGTGATATAAATGCCATATTGTATGCCGTTTGAAATATGCCTCTAGTTTCCTGTGGTAATGTGCATGTTTTTATGTCCATTAGTATTCAGTTCTGTTTTAATGTTACGTCTTTGTCATACAGTGAAAACAGCTTTCAGTTAAATTGTGGCCAAATTATGTTATATTCTGTAAATCAAATTTAGTTTTATTATCTTTTTTGTGGTGAGACTTTGCTCGCTGCTAATAAGGGATATTTAAATTTAATGTTTGTAGTCGACGGTGAAAAAGCCCAAATCCATAAAATATACTCATCTTGTGGACGGCAAGGCAACGACTTCATATCAGAAAGTGGTTACTCTAACCCTTCATCAGATCACTCACAAACAGACGGACACGTCACCCGTAGCGGCCGCCAAACCTCCCAAGGTCCAAACCCCGCAAGCCCACTTCTCAACGCCACAGTTAAAGGGTGACTGGCTGAAGAGAGAGTTCCAAAACACGGCTGTTCCAAATATACCCACCTCAAAGTGTAAGGAGAAACAGTTATTTACACTGCATACAAACTGTTATTTACGCGTGCATACAAACGGTTATTTACGCGTGCATACAAACTGTTATTTACGCGAGAATACAAACTGTTATTTACGTGTGCATACAAACTGTTATTTACGCGTGCATACAAACTGTTATTTACGCGTGCCTACAAACTGTTATTTACGCGTGCATACATTACAAGTCGTTATTTACGTGTGCATACAAACTGTTATTTACGCGTCGCAATAAAACTGTTATTTACGCGTGCATACAAACTGTTATTTACGCGTGCATACAAAACTGTTATTTAACAGCGTGCATACAAACTGTTATTTACGCGTGCCTACAACTGTTATTTACGCGTGCATACAAACTGTTATTTTACGCGTGCATACAAGTTGTTATTTACGCGCGCATAACAAACTGTTTATTTACGCGTGCATACAAACTGTTATTTACGCGTGCATACAAACTGTTTATTTTACGCGCGCATACAAACTGTTATTTACGCGTGCTTACAAACTTTTATTTACGCGTACATACATCAGACGTGTTGAGAATGACGTGTGTCAATTGTTAGTTTAGAATCCGAGGACCTCGCATTTTCTATGCAGAAGCCGCATTGTCCGTTCGTCTGTCATGTCGTATGTCTGGCATTGCGTGCATTGTGATAAAATTTTTGAATAGCTTCCAATACATGTATAAGGGTTTCATATTTTAAACAAAGCTAGTTGGTCGCGTGCAGTTTTAAAGGCAGACGCCTTAGTATATATATATATTTGGTGTCATGGGGTCAAGGCCACAACAGACCCTCCAGTTTTGGTTTTTTTCATTGTGACATCTAAAAAAGCTTTAATTGAAAAAGTTTTCAATATGTGCCCTTCATATTTTATACAAATGTAGTTTGTGCTTCGTTAGGACGATTTAGGGACAGAAGATAATCTCTAGTTACGTAATCCACAGGGTAAGCATGGCATGTGCTGGTAGCCATTGAACTGATACACAGCCATAGATTTTTCACTACACGTGCTTTTAATTGATAAGCGTTCATAACTTGAGATAAAGTTAGAGTTGCGAAATATTAAAACAAATGGCTGTGTCACAAATTCACAATGCATTATTGAAATATCTCTACATTGCCCAGTGTGAAAAATATAGTCCGTTGTATCTCTCTCTCTCTCTCTCTCTCTCTCTCTCTCTCTCTCTCGCTCTCTCTCTCTCTCTCTCTCCTCTTGTGTTTTAAAAATATCCCACCAATTTTAGAATCAAATTAAGCATGCATGGCAAAGATTACAGTTTTGTGTGTTTTGATAATATATTGATAAGCAAAGTACATGATGTTTGTCCAGCTAAACCTTGTACTGCAATACCGTTTAATCTATCGCAACATCACTATATACATGTATATTTATCAATGCCGTTTTTTTGAGAAGTTTTCTCGGCATCCTATCGTTATCTTAATGTGATTTGCTTTATACCTTTGTTGAACTGTAAAGTGTATTACGTTTAAGGTAATTCATTGCATCAGAATTTCATTAATGGCCTCCTATGAGGAATGATACATGATATGTCTAAAGTGTAGTCTCTAATTAATTTACGTGAATTTTTCATATGTTGGTTTTTTGGGTTTTTTTTTTTTTCTGGAATGATAAAATTGGTATTTTGTAAGAAATTGTAAATTCTAAATCTCATTTTACGAAAGTTTAAAATGCTATTTGTTGATATTTTTTTTTTTTTTTTTTACTAAAATAATAAAAATACTACCGATTCTGTGCACTTTTCATCAAGAAATTAGTTTGCTTTATGTCTGATCCATTTTACATCATGGAAATGTAGTTGTCTAATTGAAATGCTTTCGTGACTATTTTTATTGGGCTTGGTTTAAATTAGAAAAATTGCAATATTTATTAATTTTGGCCATTCCATTTCAATTTCTTTTGTAAAAGATATATAAGTAGTATATCATTTTTCTTAAAAAAATATCCATTTAAAAGTAATTTTTATCAATTTTGATCGGGATCGATACTCTGGTTTGTTTTAAATCCACTCGGATGGTTTTAAATCTACGATATTTTTACTTTGAGAGCAGTTAATAAATGCTCTCAAAGTAAAATGACCAAATTCGAATGAGAAATTATACTCTTTAGCTGTCATTGAATAATATTTTGGTGTAATATATAAGCCAATTCAAGGAAATCTTATTCCATTGCAGCCCCGGATGTTTGGTCGGGTGTTGTGTCCGGAAGAAGACCATCAGCGCCATCCCCAACGACGTCACTCAGCGTAAAGCCGATTCCCGGAACCCCTCTGGTTCTTTACTCAGTCCCGAGACACATGCATCACTCCATGACATCTCCTGCTAATCTCTCGGATGCCGCTCATCCAACTCCCACAAAACTGACCCCTGGTTCCTCACAGACCAGTCCTGGCCATTTGTCGTCTGGTTACGGATCTGTATCGGCCGCTCCTCACCAAACTCAGTCCCCCTGGCAGTTTAACCCTCAGGGTTACGTGGGTGAAAATGCTCAAGTAACGGCATCGAAATCAGATCGTGAAGAACTTGGTGAACCCAAAGTGAGTTTTAATCTGGCGGGTTCGGACTCGTCCAACAGTACTGAGGTGAACAGCGCTGAGAGTGGGTTCAGTGAACACAAAGCAAGCACTGAGAAGACGTATGCGTCGGTTTGTAGCAGTTGTATGGGGAGGATGAACGAACACGCACATAATGCTGCCAGGTCTCGTCATCACAGCGACGGAGGACTGCAGCCTCGATCTCAGAGTAGAGGACTTTATGTAGAAGACGATAAAAGGAAGAGCACTTATCACGGGCATTATAGGGGAAGGGGTCAAAGTGAAAGTAGACAAACATTACATGAGAGACAGTACTTTAGAGGAAATTCAGAAAGAGGGTATCATCATTACAGAGGAAGTTCGGAAAGAGGATATCATCACGACTGGAAAAGGGACGAAAGAGTTCAACATGAAAGAAGTAATTCTGCAGGCCAGCAGCGTGGTCAATTTAGACGCGGGACTCAAGAAAGACGGCCATTTTCTGCTGGCGGAAGCAGAGGATCCGGTAGGGGGCGCCCTTATAGGGTTAATTATTACAGAAAATTGAGTGATGACTACCAAAGAAGTATCAGTGAACCCAAGCCCAAGACGGACCAGCTCGATGTTGCCCATGACAACCGCAACGCGAGCAGTGAAAGAGGGCGGGGATCGTACGGTTATCGCGGCGCGAAGTTTAACGAGGACGCTGCGTATGAACAGCAGCCCCCTAACTTCAGGGGGGCAGGTGATGGGGGTGCCAGAGGCAGATTTAACAGGGGTAGGGGTGGATATTCACGGCGGGGTTCCGGCTCCGGGAACAATTACGACAAATAAAGTTTTTGAAGTGAGACTCGACTCGCTCAAATGGTACTGTGCTTAATCGACGACAGTAGAATTATATACATATAATTCCTAGAGCGGGTATATTACTGTACATTCCTATATGTACACGAGGGAATTTATTTTCGCGAGAAATATCACCAGCAAAATAAAATTATTTCGTTTTATTTTAATGTTGCTGAAGTACTGTCAAAACTCTTGATCAAAAGACCACTTCGCGAATTCAAGACCTCGCGATTTGACGTCGACGAATCATTTCTCGATATTTAAAAGTACTCACGTAAAATAAGTAATCAACAGTATTTGGCAGACATAGAATATGGGGTAATAACGAAAATACATGTACAACCAAACTTGACATTCTCATGACAACGGAATAATTGTATTCAGTCAGCCCTCTCTAGTCATTCCTAGGCGAATATCATCGGAATATTCTCCGACTTGTGGAAAAATTGAGGAGCACGGCTGATACAGTGTTACCTGATTTGTTCATTTTTAAAACTGGTGCAGTAGGAGGGGAGGGGTGTAGCCGCTTCATGAGTGCTCGTTTTCGTCAATACCGGTATTTTCAAANAGGAGGAGTGTAACGCTTCATGCGCATGCGCGCTCGTTTTCGTCAATACCGGTATTTTCAAATAAATGTTGGCATTTGCTGCAGGGCAGTACACTAGTGAACCATTATTTTCTTTTATAGTTGTGTAGATTTTACGTGTTAGTGTATGACAATGTTTTAATTTTGCTATATTTTATATTTTACCTGATGATATGCCTTAATCGTCACTACTCGGCTATTTCCGTATAACCGCAAATGAACGGAAATTGACGAGCGTGATCCGATTGGATATGCTTGAGAGAGGTAATTCATGACACCGGAGATTTTAAAAGACAATCTGTTCCACGTAAATGGATTATGTCAAAACGTGTTCATGTCGCACATCTTATGAAATATGTATTATCTCTATGTTCATATATTTATTTTACTCATCTCATTTTACTGCATGCATTGGGTATGTGAATATGTTTGATTGCATCATCTCGTTGCATTCTAAATGGATTTTTACCTCACAAACCATACTGGGGTATATTTTTGAAATAAATGAACCATACTGGGGTATATTTTTGAAATAAACTATCTGTGATAATTTTCATGCAGTTTTCTATTGTGTTATCAAATCCGTCCGAGCAATACTCCATATAACTTATATACACTTCGTATGGGGCAGTAGGCATACTAACCATACCCTTTTCTTATTTCTGCGGAACGACCTCTGGTGGAAGTTTGGGGCAGTAGTTTTCAATTACCAATGTGCCTTTGTTCCGTCCTTATTATCCCCTACCGACGAAGTCGAAGGGAACTTTAGGTTTGCACTCCGTCCGTCCGTCCGTCTGTCTGTCAGTCCGGTAAATCAGTTTTCCGCACTTTTTTCTCACTGCTTGCAGATATTCATTTGATATTTGGTACATTGCTTTGCCATACCAAGTTACAGATCAAGTTCGAATTTGGTTTTGATCGATCCATATTTCACTGAGTAGTGCCTTGGACTTAAAAATTTCATAAATTATCAGTTTTCCTCACTTTTTTCCACTGCTTGCAGATATCATTTGATATTTGGTACATTGCTTTGCCATACCAAGTTACAGATCAAGTTCGAGTTTGATTATGATCGACCCATATTCACTGAGTTATGGTCCTGTCCTATCCTGGCTTTACCATAAATATGATCGATATAAGCCTATATAATGCTGCAGTCCAATAATTTTTGTCATCGGTAGGAACTATGTATTGCTATGCAATACTCTCAGAATGCTTGTTTACATGAAAAGGTGAAGATAACAGTGATCAGTCTCATAAATCCTACACCGAATACAAATACAGATGCCAAACACGGAACCTTGACATACCATGTCGAACGGGTTCCTAGAGATAAGCGTCCACTGTAGACCGGTCACACCCCGCCGTAGACCCTGTATCTTCAATATCGTGATCAGGTAAACGGAGAAATCCGTGATCAAAATCTGTGTAAAAAGAACGGCCTCACAAATAGTATGGAATACATCAGATAGCAATTGACCACGTGACAGGTTGTTTGGGCAAACGAAATCGTGATAGCAACCATAGAATTTGCTAATTGCCGATTTTAAGTGTTTAAGGTGGAATGCGACACCGGAGAAATTTGATGTGAATGAAAAGTAAATGATACTAGTATGTGAAACAATATTTTGAAAATGAAAATATTATATTCATCCTATTTCGTGAAAAATGCAGTTTAGTGGAAAGCAATTTGAAAATAAAAAAAAATTAAACCCCCTGCTGGAATCGAACCTGCGAGCTACAGTTTAGTAGGCAACGTGCGTACCTGCTGAGCTACTCGGCTAGGCATTTAGATTTTAAATGAATTAAGATATAACCCAAATATTGATATTTTCATCCATGTTTCAAACGGGAAGTCAGCCATTTATGACGTTTAGAGACCTTAAACGAGACATTAAAATCCCTTTAAAGACCTAATGAAAAATGTTTTTTTTAGTACGGGCCATTTACCCCAGAAAATGTTCAAAGATAATGAAGTATGATGAAAGAAATCACCACTGCTCACTTGAATGAAAACAAAACATGCAAATAAAGAGTTCATTAACCTATCTTTACCTACTGACATGTTTACAAATGTTTGAACTGGGTGTATTGGTAATACATGTACCCACAGTTTTACTGTATATTTCAATTAAGATCTAAGGGCAGATAACTCCAATTGCTTAACATTACTAGGGCCTAGTTCGATCATCAACTATAATAGTGCGATCGAACTGCCTTAATTTGCTCAAAACGAAGGGTGTCACTGCGCATGTTAGGTCTACACACAGCTACTTCCGTTTACAGAATGTTGAACTTTAGTAACAAGACATGCGCACCGAAGGGCCGGAAGCAATCCACACATGCGCATTTTGATGGTTCCGGAAGTCAACTTAACAACTACTATGATTGATGATCGAACTAGCTCTTTTGTGTGCAGTGTAGAGGGTCCCTCAGCATCAACTGATCAGTCACTCCAAAAATTACTTTGCTAAAAAGCATTCTAATTCTACGCACAAGTACTCTGAACTAGATATTAAAACGATGTTGGAGTCCCTCATTGGCAATATCGTCGTACACTTTGTCTTTGGTGATCAGGTTTCCCAACAGTATTAAAAATTCCTATGGGCAGTGAACTCGAAATTAAGGACGTACTGGGGTAATCTCCGAACATACATTTGTAGATATCAATGGCAAACTTAACAATAAACAGGATGAATTCAGCTTCACCGTTGTCAACTTCCAGTAGTTATGAAGCAACATTCCTTTATCACCTTCGTATAGTACTCATGTCTCTCAACTGATTCAATATGCAAGAGCTTATTCTGCGTATGACCAGTTTCTAAATCGAGGCAACCTACCGACAAACGACTAGATATAACTATTTCCTCTTTCTATTTTGTTTTTAGAAACAACTGTCTATGATGTCAAAAGATCTAGTTTTTAATTTATCGCGAGGAATGGTCGTGTAAAATGTTGATCATGAAAAGTCGAACATTTTGATAGTGATTTAAGAAAAGTTTTGCAATTTCAAATTTACTAGTCGGAACTTCTTTAAATCTTTTAGAATCCACATTTGATTTATACCACTTTTGGCATATATTGTGGTACAATAAGTCTGTACGTCTGACGTTTCTCCTTCACGGCTGTCAGTATTTTCGTGAAGAGCAAAGTCAGGGGCTTGGTAGAACTTTTACTGGATCCAGCAATGTAGGCCCTATCTTTGTTAGGGGTTTTGTGAAGTTTCGAAATCCAATATAGACACGGTAACTCATATTCATCCTTCGCATTGACTGGAATATTCAGTGTGTTTAAAACTGAAGCATGATTTTAAAGATTTCCTTTTTTGAAAGAGCAGTCTAAGTACAATGCTGAAAACTCGAGTGTCGGCGTCTTCCTATTGTTATGGCTCAAAATAACCCTTATCGCCTGACCAGCTAATTCGAAGATTTAACAATCTATTTATAGACAATGAAAATAAATACCAACTTCAGTAGGCGTAACAAATGTTCGACTTAAGAACCCTGGTCTTTCAAGGTCATTTTGGAAAGCTCAAGGTCACTTAAATACAAGTTCCCGTGGTCTAAATCTATCATAATTGATCTCAAATATTCCTTGGGGTAGAGTACTTTTGAACCAAGGTCATTTCAAAGACCAAGGTCACTCAGAACATAATATACGTTATGTAAGGATTGATTGATTGTATATTGTTTTACGTCCCGCTCGAGAATGTTTCACTCTAACATACAGAGACGTCACCAATGCCGGTGAAGGACTGCAATTTTTAAAATGCATGGCCTTCGAGCAGGGAGGGATCTTTATTGCGCCACGCCTGCTGTGACACGGACCTCGGTTTTTGTGGTATCATCCGAAGGATCGCCCATTTAGTCTCCTCTTACGACACGCAAGGAGATGCTGGGGACCTATTCTAACCCGGGTCCACTCGGGGTCCTTAAATAGGAAAAATTGCCGTATTTTAACAAAATTATGAAGAAGCATTGATCATATTTCTCACAAATAAGTAACAGGCAAATAGTTACTCAAGGTCATTATCGAATGGTCAAGGTCACTCAGACCATATTTGAACAAGAATTGATCATGCATCATGCAAATGAGAGCCAAAAGCTTACTGAAGGTAATTTTGTGAAGGTCAAAGTCACTCAGAATACGGTGTATATGAAAATTAATCATTTCAATATTTCTACAGATATTTTATGACACGCAAGGGAACGCTGGGGATCTATTTTTACCGGACCCCCACGGGTAGATCAAGTGTCCAAGGCGACTGAATGGGACGGTCTTGCAAAAACTAATGGTCCCCATAAGACTTTAATGTAATCATGACGAAGGTCAGAAATCTCTGATCGCTCTTGTTTATTTGTTTTTTGGATTTATTTGTTTGTTAACAATTTCATGCAAAAACTAATGATCAGATCGCATTGAAAATTGGTACACAGATGTATCTTCGTCTTAGAGAGTCCCCATTAATTGGTACACAGGTGTGTCTTGGTATAAGGAAGTCCCCATTAATTGGTACACAGATGATTGATTGATTATTTACTGTTTTACGTCCTACTCGAGAATATTTCACTCATATGAAGACGTCACCATTGCCGGTGAAGGGCTGCAAAATTTAGGCCTATGCTCGGCACTCAGGGCCTTTGAGCAGGGAGGGATCTTTTTCGTGCCACACCTGCTGTGACACGGGACCTCGATTTTTCCGGTCTCATCCCGGATGATCCGAATGACCGCCCCATTTAGTCGCCTCTTTACGACACGCCAGAGGGGATGCTGGGGGACCTATTCTAAACCCGGACCCCCACGGGGAAGGTACACAGATGTATCTTGGTATAAGG
>CAJDSM010019454.1:0-13705 GCA_903981925.1 Ostrea lurida
AATTCAAAATTACGCTTGAAATGTTTGCAGTTAATTGCTTGACACACCAGAGGTGGGATCAGGTGCCTAGGAGGAGTAGATCGCGTCACTACGACGTTTTCCTTTTCACATTTAAAGAACTGCCACGTAGCAGACACGTTGTCTTTTTAGGCTTATTTCTCGCTGGTTTTGTTTACATTTTCACCGGGCAGATTTCGTGGTTCACATTTTTACCGTTTATATATTTGATTTCCTTTAAGAAATCACAGTGTAATAAATTCAATATATACAGAGTACGCTACTTTGAATAGTTCAAGAAATATTGACTGTGTCACATAATTTTTGCAATGTCCTGGTTATCGTTCTTTCGATGGGGGCCTAGTCCTTCACTTGAACAAACTTCCTTCCCCTTCTCTCAAGGATGATTTGTTTTCCACAGTGGTTGTGAAGAAAAACATTTTATGCAAAACTTTGATACCCTATTGTGGCCACACTCTACCCCCGGAGTATAATCTGATCAAATTTGGATCTACTCTATACCAGGAAGCTTTTCGGTAACAGTTCTTGAGAAGAAGATTTTCAAAGATATTCCATAAGTATCAAAATGTAAAACTTTGATCCCCTAATGTTGCCCTATTTTACCCCCGGGGATCATGATTTGAACACACTTGATATTCAAATATATTATGAAGCTTTCAGATTTCTTAAATGACCCCATCCTATTTTTTACATTATCATGATTATATCCCCTTTGAAGGGGTCAGGTCCTTTCATTTGAACAAACTTGAATCCCATTTAAATCCAAGAGAGATTTGTGCCAGTTTGGTTGAAGATATGACCCAGTGGTTGGAGAAGTCGAAAATGTTTAAAAGTGTTTTTTTTTTTTTAAGTATTAACAGTTTAATTCATTTTCTAACGATAAACAACACAACGTATGAGGTAAAAACCTCACAGAGGCCCTCACAGTATAACCCTCAACCTGTTGGGTACCAGGGGCTCCCTGGATCGGTTATTGAAGTAATATTGTACTGTAAAGATTTTAAGGTATAAGCATAACAAACAAAATGACTGTATAATACATTATTGTTCATTTTATTCAATAACAAAAACCGATTTCTGGATATATCGTTATAATTGAATCTGCTAAAGATTTTCAAAAGATGTTAGGTTGCTGTATGTCATCAAAATATTTTCATAAAGATGTACTTTTCTTTATTGTTAAAGTCTTTTCTATCCATCCTGCTTTCTAATCTTTTAAGTTTGCACGTCAAGAATCTGTAAGGGCCAAGACCAGCCTTCAAGATTTATATGGCCTTATTATGTGAAACTTGCGTGTTATTCTCTCATTTCTTTACCTCCATAAAAATCTAAATATATAATCCTATTCATCACTCTTTATATAGTATAATAATCCTGGATTTTCGAAAGTACTGTAACATATATATAATAGTATATAGACAACAAATGAGAATTTAAAATTGTAACAATATTTCCGCAAATTTAATATGTTAACTTTTCTAATTCTCCAAGAATTTAGTAATTTGTCTCAAATATCTTGTAAGTTTAATTAACCAATTTTTATTTTTCATTTAATTATATGAATATGCTTTGTCACTTGTCTAAAGAAGAATGACAAATAGAATCAGAAAATGTTTAAAAGATATAATAGCACACAAAGGGAACATAACGCATGGATAAAAGTTGGCTAAATCAGAAAGCTTTGGCTCAGGTGAGCTAAAAATGAAATTCTGTATGTAAAAATACACAAAATACACAATCTACGTATATCAATAAAACAAAGGCGAAGTTAACATTGTGTCAAACGTATCATAATCCAAAAAACAGATATACAAAATCGGTAGTTGTAGGGCACACGGACCTCCGACAAAAGCAAAGTAGGAATCAGGTAGCACATGAGAGTAAGCATCCTCTGCTGACCGGTCAACCCGCCGTGAGCCCTAGTCGAAAAAAAGTAAAGCGGGATACCCGGTGCGGTCAAATCAGGTTATGAAAATAGACAAGTGCTAACAAAAGTAATACTATCAAATATAAAACCAACCAGTTCACTTTACAGTCTTTGACTTTGAGTAGACTACACTGAATTTATTTTTTACTTTCTAAAGTTGATACGTATTAAACTTACACCCTATTCATCAAGTGAAATAATATACCGACAGTAAGTCAATTAGATTAAAAAGACAACAATAACGAAACAGTGATCAGATCAAGCTCGTATAGTCCCTAATTAGACAAATTAGAATACAAAAAACAAAGAGTTTCGGCAACACACGGAACCCTGAGGACACACAGGAGTGGTGAATCAAGAGTGCCTAGGAGGAGTAAGGCCATCCCTAATATGGATCGGTATCCCTCGCCGCGAAGCCGATTGTTAACCCGAATCAGGTAAAAAACGGAATAAAATGTGCATTTAAAATACAAATATATCACACGTTACGTTTACTATTCTTACGTACGTCATCTCTAGTGGATCACAAAACTAATGATCTTGCAAACAGTCATCCAAGAATAGCATCACTCTGTAATTCATAGTCAACCTAATGGACCGCTATGTGAATTATGTGACTATACTCGAGTAAATGACCCCAAATAAATTTCAACATAATATATGATTTATATGATTTGAAAGTCGGCGCAAAAGACCACCTAGGGGTTATTAGCGGGTAGAGGCAGGTCAAAATGCTTTAGCAAGAAAAACAGCCTATTAGGAAATGTGTTCGATTTAATATCGCATTATTGAGTTAGAATTATTGAATGGGAATCGACTTTAGAACGTCTTACGTTTCAGTCTTTAGACTTAACAATACGGAAAGCCAGGTAGGATGTCAGCGGATTATAGCAATTGTATATTTTACTGGGCGGGCCCAGCAAACTATCATTTTTGTGCTGGCAGCACACTTAAAATTTGAACTTGGCACACGGACCACAATTATTAACCGACGGTTATCATATCAATTTACAGGCGGGCCCAGCACTATAAATTTAAGGAGGCGTCAGCTACCATTTAAATTTTTATTACATGATGTTTTCATTAAGCGTCTTTTAAGAAGCATGGTTTCACATTTGAAAAAGTAATAACAAGCTCTCACAATTTATTTTATTGACTTTTTTTTTATTTTTCCACGCGGCGAAACCAAATAATGAAAAAGGTTGTATTTCTTTAGCAAATAAGAGGATCTAGTATCCAAACTCGTCGCTGTGATTTGGTGCATGATAACATGACAATTGGATGTTGGTCCAATTTCTTCGTTATATGCATAGAGGACGACGTTATGGAGTCTGGAGAGGTTCTCGCCACTCCAGTGTTGCGTGTTGGAGATTGGGTTCTTGGTCCGAAGTGGAAGGCCGTACGGTTTTTTGCTACGGAGGCAGGTTGTCTGTATGAAAGGTCTGTGGGTAGGAGTCATTCCATCGTCGAGAGCTTCGAGAGTTACGCAAGGCTCGTGGAGACTGTTGATGATGACATTGGGCCACTGGCTATATATTTCAAAAAGAATGCTCCAGGCCGTTGTTAAGACGGTGGCACGTTTCTGTTTTCGGCTGAGAGCATTATGTCCTTGAAATATGGGTCAGAGACGCCGTCATGACAAATGATACTCGCTCTCTAGTTCGACCATGGTTATCTTTGCTGGTATGGATGAGGCACTGGATGGCTATTCGTTGGTCTTTGCGCCGAGAAAGCCTGTTCCTAAAGGCCACTGACAAGATCGCCTTGTTGCTGGTCAGATGATGACGTTGAAGCAACTGGAACGATGGTTCCCAGCCGGATCCTTGCCGGGTTAGTGTCGTCTGGATTTGTTAACTGGTGGGAATCAAAGTGTTCCCTCTCTGACCGAGAGAAAAGTCCCACCCGACAAAGATCTGAGCGTGATATGGAACGGATGGTCTTTTATTGCTAGGTGGTTTACACGAGTCGCTATTGATCGTGGAGGAGAGTAATCCTTTACGCGTACTATGTTTAGAGGGGCACAGTGGCACAAGGTGACAACTATGTTCGGTCATTCGCAGGAGATGCGGAAGAAATTTGAATCTGCAGTTGTGCAGAGGAAACGTATAAAACCCTCATGACACACACCAGAGAGCGCCACTCAATAGTTGCGGCGGTGGGGAACCCCTGTATTCATAGTAACCCAGCTGTTTGAGTAAGCGCAGTTAAGTTCCTTGCTGCGAACTTGTCTAATGTCACGCAATGTGATGCTTTAGTTTTATACTTGTTCGTCGGAAAGTTGCCAATTGATCATAATTGATTATGATGAGTAAGTAATTGACTTGTGTTGTTTGTGTTGTGTAACACTGGGTAGGGACAGATATTTCGGGGTGGTGGCTCAAATGCTAAGCTAAAAGTATGTTTTGGTTTTAGTTTCCTTGTAGGGATACGGGTTATTCGGAATATGTGACTATTCCCCTTCATCAGGAACAATATTGGCAGGTGAGCGGTGGCGAATTCTTATATTGTAGTCGTTGAGTTATTGGGTCTGTGATTTAAAATTGGTCTTGAGGGGTGGAATGTCCGGATGACGTAAGCATTCGATCGGCACTACCACGTCCTTTTAACCGCGGAATGTATTTGCCTAACCCTCCAAGAGTTGACTGTTCTAGCGCATCGCTATCTTTATATTAACTTTCGTGTATTCTGGCAAAACAGATCACGGCTACGTGTTTTCATGCTTCTCCTGGGTGGCGGGATTAATACCCCTATAACACAAGAAGAAATTGATTCTTTAGAGTTTCTGTGTTATTTGGGCGGGCCAGAATGCACTTTTAAATCACAGTTGATCACTACATGTCGATTTCTGGTTTGTGTTTATTTTTCACTTATAAAAGAACTTGCGATTTTCGACATTGGGTTTAATTCTACTCGGTTATACTTAACATTGACGCAGTGTGGAAGCAAAGTTGCGTACTTACGTATTCTGAGACTTGTAACAAACTGTCTACACTGTTAAAGTATTATATTTATGTTATGGTTTCAAAGATAAATATTAAAGCGTTTCTAGATTGAATAATGCACTAGCATAACTATACTATAAAGCATGGTGACAACTGTTGTGAACTTACGCCTTGTTGTGATCCTGACCACTGAGTTGCATCAGGCTTCCGTTTGTGATCTTTCAAACGTAGTAGGCTATGTGGTGACTGGTGTGCGCTAGGGCGTATGTTGTGACTGCTTGGTAGGCTATGTGTTTCGAGCTGTCATGCTCGGTAGGACTGTGTTTTGATGACTGTTGCTCCGGTAAGGCTATGATATGTGACTGATTGTTGTACCCTATTGTTGTGCTGATTGGGGTGACGTAGGCCTATGTTGTTGACTTGCTGTGTTAGCCCCAGTTACCCTCGGTGGTGATAGAGCCATCAATGTTTGTGACTTTGTGGATGATAGTGCTCATGTTGTGGCTGGTGACGTCGTTCGGATATGCTGTGACTGCATGTGGTAGGGCATAATGTTTGACTGTTGTGAGGAGACTAATAGATCTTGGTGACTGATTGTGTAGGCTCTAAATGATGACTGAGGTGTGTGCATAGGCTATGTTGTGATTCTGGTGGTGGGGGGGGCTATGTTGTTCTGCGTGTGGTTAGGCAGATGTTGCTAAACAAACGGCCCAGGTAGTATCCTATGAAGGGTATGTTGTGGAGCCTGTGCGTACGTAGTGCTAATGTTGATGTCCGGGGTGTAAGTCTCTAATAGTTGTGGACCGGGGCTGGGAGAGCTTTGTTGTGACTGTTGCTGGTAGACACTCCATCGCTCCTAGCGGCCGGTGTGGTAGGGCTCGTTTTAGCACACGCTTCCGAATTGCGTTTGAAATATATAGTATGTGACAACGAGAAAGATTGTAGGAACTAGTTGTCTGTTGCTGTAGGCTTTCTGTTGTGACTGACCTTGATTGTAGAACGGTATGTAAATGTGCCCTGTGTGATCGTAGGCTTATGTTAAGTGACCGGGGTCATGTACAGCTAATTGTTAGTGATGGTGAGTTTAGCGTATTGTAGGGACGGGGTTGTTAAAGCCTAATCGTATGGACTTGCGCATTCGGGTCTAAAGGCTATTTTAGTAACGGCGGAGGGTGATCTTTTGTAATAGGCTCGTTTTGTGACCTTGCGATGCTGCTGTCGCTACGGCTTGCTTGTGAAAAACTGGCTGTCAGGGCAATCATTCGATATGTGAGACTGGGAGGATGCTCATTAGCTTTGA
The DNA here is from genome assembly GCA_903981925.1 of Ostrea lurida. NCBI lineage: Eukaryota > Metazoa > Mollusca > Bivalvia > Ostreida > Ostreidae > Ostrea > Ostrea lurida. Next base: position 6,188 of record CAJDSM010019454.1, read on the forward strand.
GTGCTCTTGAGTGACCTGTATGTGTTAGGTTTAGTTGTTGGGAAGCTGTGGGTGGCCGTCGGCAGTGAGGGCTAATGCTGTTCTCAAGTGGCCATCTGTTGTCGCTAGATCATGGTCAGTTCCGTTGGACTGATCTTCGTGTCAAGCCGCGTGTGTGTGTGTGATCTGTTGATTCTAGCGCGTTGATGATTGTTCTGGTGTGGTCGTGGGTGGTCCTCGCTACCATGATTCTTTGGATGCTAGGGTGTAGGACTATGTTGTCGCACCTGGTGGAGTGTTGTAGGCTAATGTGTGTACCGGTAAAACAAAAGAGACGTGGTATGCTTATGTTGTAGACCCGGCGGATGTAGGCTTTGTTGTGCCTGTGTCGTAGTAGGAGCTATGTTGAATTTGGTACCTAGGTAGTAGGTGCCCTTATGTGTGTGTCTGTGCGGGTGCTGTTCAGAGCATGCTCGTTGTGACTGTAAATAGCTGTTAGTGCTTATGTTTTTGTTGACCGTGGTATTAATCTAAGGTGTCATCGTGTCTGATATCCGGAGCGTTGATTAGATTTGTGTGAGTGACCGGCGTTACGCACCAGGTTGGCTTGTTAGGCTATTGTTTTGAATCACACCGCCTTGATGTTCGACTCATTTTGGTATGTGAAACCCCGGTCAGAGAGAGCATGTCTCTACGCCTTATAGTTGCTGAACCAGGCTGCTGATAGGCTATTATGTGGACTTATAGTGAGTTTTAGGCATAGTAGTTAATATTTAGTGAACCTTGGCTACGGTGTATCCGTCTTGTTGTATTGTTGACCGGGTCGTGTCGTAATAGCTGCTCTAGTGTGAACTGTTGTAGTAGGACGTATGTTAGTTGAATCTCTGGGTGGTATGCTCGACCTGTTAGTGGCGGGGTGTAGCTCATCCCTTCAGTTGAGATGGAAGGTGTGACCGGCGTATGTTAAGTGAACACTGAACTGTGTACTAAGCATTGTTGTGCACATGTTTGCTCTCTTTAAGAGCTATGTTGTGACTGTTCTCGAGAATAGGTCCGATGTATGTGAGCCGGCTGTAGGGAGTAGCTATGTTGTGACTGGGGTCACTCGTTCTTTTAGGGCGCTCGGTGTGAGACTGGGCTCCGGCGGAGTGTACGCCTTATGTTTTGACTAGGGTGAAGCTAGGTTTCATTGGACCGGTTGAAGGATGTAGCGAGCGCAATAGGTATGGATGCATTTCGTGTTTAGATGATATCCTCGTTGAAGTCACACATCTGCAAATGACAACAGGCGGACCTCCGGTTTTTCCGGTCTCGGTACCGAATAATGACCGGTGTCACTGGGCTCGCTAGGCTATTGATTGACCTGGCGCTTGCTATTACGGCACTATACTTGGTCTGGATAGACTTGGGGTGTAGGCTATGTTGGCTGGACGGGGTGGTAGGCTTAGATGTTTCTGTGATTGTATGCTGCCTGGGACGCCATGCATCTGTGGGGCAGAACTGTTTGATGATAGGCTTAAATCGTGGGTAGTTAGTGTCGCGCTCTCTTGTGACTGGCCTGGTGGTCGAATAAGGCTAAATGTTGTGAATTCTAGGGGCTGATAGGCTGTGTCTCGTTGTTGAAACTGAGGAGTGCGTCGCGGCTCATGTTGTGGACCCGGGGATGAGTACTGGCTACTGTTCGTAGACCCGGCGCTGTCAGGCGCTAGTGTTGTAGACTGCTTGTGGGCTCGGACTCCTCGTCGTGGTCGTCCTAAGGCTGATAAGGCCTAGGTGGGGACCGGCCGATGGACTGAGCGTCTATTGGTTGTGAACTGAGGTTTCCTAGGACCTCATTGTTGTGCTCGGGCCTCGTAGGCCAATTTGAATTATCCGGCACCCGGTGCTAGGAACATCATAGATTGGGTGAACCAGACGACCAGGTGTAGGCTATGGTTAAGTGTCCGGATGTTAGGACTATTAGCTTAAGTTGACCGGGGATGCAATAAGGCTAATGTATCGATGACGGACGCGTGTAAGGCTATCTGTTGTGACTGAGACCCGTTGCTAAGGCATCTGTCTAGTGACACGTTTCCCATTAAAATACACCAGAGAAACAGGTAGCATAGATTTATTCGGAGTAACCGGTTCAGCCGGTAAACGTGCGATTTCTGGTGGCCACGATCAAAAAAATAGCTCAGTGGATCACAGAAGCACACGACTAGAGATATCAGGCTGTCCGGGCTCCTTGCCATCTCCCTGGTCTGGTCTTCAACACTATTCCGTTTATAGGGGAATACGCACCTAATGCTGAATATGGATTTAATAAATTAAGAACACAAATAGCATATGGAGAGTTGGTGACTTTCCCTGTTTTTCAAACACATCAAGCCCAATGACCCATTCCGTTTTATAATAACTTGACGAAGCGTGGAGATCAAGTTAAATAGAGTGTCAATTCTTTTTGGCGAATTTAAGTCAGCATACATACACATGTTGTTAGCGATTGGAACACAACATAATACACGTACATAATGAACGTAAAATGCTACCATTCAATTATATGGTTCACGGTCAGTTAGAAGTTTCTGTTCTCATCTAATGAAGTGAATAATAAGAGATCAATACTATTCAATCAGTCCAGTGTTATCCTAACATGTGTGCATTTCAATTTCTTCGCTCCTAGAGACCTTTTTTTCCATAAAGAAGATACACTTCTTCTCCTTACCCATCTGAAATTGAATCAGAGGTGTTGTGCACTCTTGGTCATCGGCGAGTGTAATCAATACGAGTATGCATCCCTCATACCCATAACCGGCATATTGGACAGAGAATCTAGTGTTGGGTATCGGCTTGTTGGAACTCCCCACCCCCACCCTTTCCCAACCCTTCCAATGAGATATACTCTGAGTTTATTAGTTCACTTTTTTATTTAATACATCTGAATAATTGATACTGGTATGCACGGGCTAAGAGTATAATATGAATGTTGACTGTATCAGTACTTGAATCACGTGAGTATAAGCGTTTTCTTTTCTTCTATAGTATTCAATTCATTAATTCTTATCATGATATGAATGCATAGAACGTGTTTTAGAGTCACAAAAGTTAAATTATACATGTGAACTTTGTTCCGTTGTTTCCTACTTTTCATATGCGGTACCCATTGTATTTTTATGCATATATATAAAAGAATAAAACTTCAGTTGTATGCTAGTTGATTGATAACAGAACATTAAATAAAAATACTTAAATGCCATTTCCACTTGGGCAGAAAAATAATTATAGCTATATTAAGAAATTATAGTATATAATCATGTTCTTCACATGATTCTAGATGAAAAACTACTAGTAGTGAATTAGTTTTAATGATTTGAGACCAAATAAACTATTAGGGACGAACTTCCCCGTTTAAACACAACTCAACCAGCCATTTCCGTCCTGGAAACTTGATGAGCGACGAGTAAAGTTCAAGACAGACTGCGCAGTTCATCACACAATATACCACCATTCTTAGCTGGGCAAAGTGTAGCCCGGCGCAACGCTTCATCAGGCAATCCGACCTAACCATCTCCTTTAAAGTGGTACCACGTACGCATCACAGGTTACCCATTTCACTCATATATGAATACATGACAATTATGTTATTTAAGAGATGATTCTAATGTTAGGATATATTATACGAGTGTATCCTGGTTTGGGTCAATTTACGCTTTATAAGCCGCGAAATTAGAGTCATTCGATTTGCGATTGCAAATTGTCACTAAGTCATATGTTGACTGATTTGTTTCATACCCCTTGTTAGACTGTCATTTTCCTACTGGATTTGACTGCGGGTGATCCCGTTTACTTTATTTCGACTAAGGGCTCACGGCGGGTGTGACCGGTCAGCAGAGGATGCTTACTCCTCCATGGCACCTGGTCCTATCTTCGCTTTTGTCGGAGGTCCGTGTTGCCCTGCACTCGATTTTGTATATGTTTTATTGGATTATGATTACGTTTGACACAATGTTACCTTCCCCTTTTTGTCCTTATAATTTAATTATGAAATTAAGAAACAATTGCAAATATTTGACATGCTTTTATTTATTTGTTGAAATTGCAAAACGTAGTTCCGGCTGCCTGTTGTCAAGGGGGTGTGTCCCCATACAAAGCCAGATTATACAAACATAACTTGCATTCCCAACTTTGAAATTGACCAATCAGAGCAAAGGATACAATAAGAATTTATTTATATTGGTATCAATGAATCTGTAACTAAGGTATTATTAAATGTTGAATTATGTGTGTCATCATATGTGTTATTATATGTCATTAATAGTACTTGTTCAATAGGCTATGTAACTTATACATTAACTTTGATAGAAACCGTTTTTCCATATACAATGTGTCAAAACTAACTGTTTAACATTTACACTAAAAACTGGTGTAGATATAGGCACTGGTGATTAAGTTAACTTAGGCAACACACTGCACCACTCGGGGAACTCCGGGCAAAATAATGTTTCACTCGGCCAATTTCCGTGGAAAGAATAGATATTCTATGGGAAGGTTGAACTCGGCCTTGAATGAATTCACTTACCTAAACATTATATCCATTTGTAGACCTGTCAGACACGCCATGGTCAGTTATGTCTTCTACAGCTATACAAACTTATAAACAAACAACAGTGGAACCATTAACATAACGGTACAATTACTCATCAATAAAAAACAGTAAAAACATACTAAAATAGGTAAACAAATACATAAACAAAATACTAAAACATAAGAGTATCAAACAGGGTAACAGAATTACCTACAAGAATTAAACAAACTTAACTATTAATAAAATAAACAAAACATGGTAAACATTAATCATTTAAAATAGCAAACGGAGTAATACGAGTATAAAACTAAACAAAAAGGTGTAATTAACTATAAACAGTAACGTGTAAAAATATTATAAACAAACAAACAGGTAAGACAGAATTCTTATAAACATAAACAAACAGGTAGACATAATACTTTATAAACATAAAACAAACAGGTAAATCACATTATATTTTAAACATAAAACAACACGGTGGAAACAAGAATATTTATAAACAAGGTATGAACTTGCAATACCCCACGCCTACAAATACCAAGAAGCCTTCACGCCGATGAAGAATATGTCCGGTATGTAGTTTCGTCTTCATATCTAATTCTTATTCATTTCCGTCGAAATTCCTCAAGCAGCCGTTATAAATAGTCGTACTACTCATGCGCTCATTGTTCACAGCTGCTGGACATTCATGAGGAAATGGATTTCACTTATATCAGGCAGTATATCAAAGATCGTGTAAATATTTAATTATGACAGCCCAGAATAAATTTTTTTTTTTACAAATTTGAGCGATAAAAAAATAGCTGTAGTCAGAGATCATCGCGTTTAACTAAACTATTTTATCACTTAGGTGTAGAGATGTAGTTCTTTGAAAATATATTGAGACAGATGACCAGTGACATTTTTTTTTTCTATTTTGAAGATTGCCTTTGAGATAGGCTTGAATCAGAAGTTTTCATTCGAGGTCCTAATTCAGGATTTATAAATAAAACACATGTACAAAACAACATATTCAGCGTTATGATAGGGAGTTTCAAACCGAAATATGAACAGTTTTTGAGGCATCCACTGAAATAAGATTAAGATCCCCAGTATATTTTGTTACGTGAGCAAAAGCCCTGCCATCTAATTCTGTCATTGAAAGAGCTGTTACATCCTGTTTGTGTATTATGATGAAGATTATTAGAAGTTCATAACGAAAAATTTCTTATTGTTAATAACACTTATACTGGGCTTTCAATCTTGGTGACAGGCACTTTAATTTTTTTTCTTGTCCCGATTATAAGAGCTTTGTACATTTCAGATATCTATTTAAATTATCAACTTTACCAAATTCGCCATTGAAAAACACGTTATCGAGATAGTATTTCATAATTTATTTGAAGAAAAGATAAACCCACACACTTCGGCTGCAGCTTCTGCAGTTATTTCAAGCGATGTAGTCACCGACCAATACCGGGAATCATTGTGGATATAGGTGGAATACGGGCGTAGCAGAGGAAGCCTGCAGGGAATGAATTTTCCACTCGATAGTATCTCTTCCGCATTTATTTCAAGATTTTAAATACACGTAAAGTGCACACATGTACCTATTGGAGCGCGGTAAGGACCCGGGGAGAAGGGGGGGGGAGGCAATCCCCCTCCACTCTGTTGTCAGGAGGAATAACGGCCGTGTTCTCCAACGACAATGCGATGTAACATAACCAATCTGTAGAAAGTCCGCCGGCCTCAGGCCGCACACCCCAATGCCATTAAAAATTGAAAGTGGATATCTTTTTGTAGAAAGTTATGCTCAGCTTATAAACACTTGACACTGGGATGCATAAAAGGCCCCCGCCATTTCTAGCCATACCCTTCCTTTCTGATGAGCCCAGCCCATCATCCCAACAATCTGTTCCGCGATACTCCTGACCCCGAATCTACACTTGGTTGTTAACCCCCGTAAGATATAATTCTCTCTCGCTCTTGACGCATCAATATAGATATTTGGGTCACCCCCACCCCACCCCAATACACAAATATACATATATCAGTGTTTTATTAACACTTTTCTTTTCTATTTGCTTATATTTGACGCATTATCTAGACCCCACCCCCCCCCCGATCACACACATGCTTTCAGTGTTTATTAGCTTTTTTCTTTTTGCTAATTTTTGTCTTGACGCTATGTAGCTGAGATGTAGGTTGCCTTTCCCCACTACGCCTGTGCTGTAACAAACCAAAGATTATTCAGCGTTAGGGGAAAGTGGTTAAACCAAAATCAGACACATTGTTAACGCACTAAAAGAATACCTAGAGAAAAATACGCTTCCCTCGATGATCGTAGTCTATGTACGTGCGCCAAATAACATGACTATATTCTATTTGATAGAGCTGTGCTTCCTGTTCCATCCTTGTAATTAAACTTTATGGTAACATATTTAGAAACGCCTATGAGTTAAGCGATTAACTTATCCTGTAAAGCCCGCCAACTTATACCGGGCTCTACTTGGGCTGATATACACATCGAATGCCTTTCTGTCGATGTCATTACACGGCCTTTGTAATTTCAGAATATATATGTTAAAAAATAATCACTTAAATTCGCACACTAATTTCACACTGAAAACATTGTTAATCGAATAACTTCATATATTTTTTTAATACACTGGAATCCCGGGGGCGGATCCAGGAATTTTTTGAAAAGGGGAGGGTGAGAATTTTTTAATTATAAGTCAAATGCACGCGAATTGCCCCTTGGCCGATAACGCCACCAGTCCGCTGAGAACTGCGGTGGTAGGAAACATTAGGGCATATTTCCATAGTGGAGCGACCACCACATAATGCTTAACAACGTCATTGTTTTTACTTAGGAGGCAAAAAAGCTTTAAAGGCCTTTAGTGGGTCCAGGACTGGTCCTAGAAGGGGGTCAAGGGGACGAAGCCCCCGGAAACTGAGAGGCTTTGGCATTTTCATTGGGTCTGCTTTCAGCC
>CAJDSM010019456.1:11797-29950 GCA_903981925.1 Ostrea lurida
AGAGAATCTTGCATAGTGTATTAAAATCCCACTCTCCTATGTTATATGTAACTTTTTGTCTTTGCCTTTCAGGAAAAGCGAATTCTTTTTTTTGCTTTCGAGTCAAATTCTCTCTATTTTTTAACGTATAAATCTTTAATGTATAATAAATGTTTAGTATAGAAACACTACCATTGTGGCATAAACATTTTCCATTTAAGAGACTTTGCCATTTGAATGTTGTAAATCCAAAGTCTGGCTCACACACTTTAAGACGCATGAATCATGCATTTCCTCATCTTCGCAAGCCAAGTGTCCGATTCGCTTACTCTATTTAAATCTCAAGCGAATCGGACACTTGACTTGCGAAGATGGCATTTTTCCTTGAAACTAGATTAAACACTGAGAAACGACCCACAATCTTAAACTTGTAGTTTGATTTAAAGTATGCATATCTTTAATAGTTTTTAAAACCTTCGATATCTTTACCAATTGAAATGATAGACATTTCCATGTGCGTTTAAATCTTGAATAAAGGCCCAGTTCGCACTTAAGCTGCGACATATTTGGGGGGAATCGTGAGCAAAATCGTATATAACCCCGCGAATTATCGCAGAAAGTCATGGGGTGATCGCAAGAGCAAAATCAGAGGCAGAAAGGTCGATGAATTTTCTGTTTCAAGACTTCGAACCTGTGAATTTAAAGTCGCAGACAGGTCTTGCATAGGTTGTACCATGTTGCCATGGATGCACCACCAATCGTGTAAGAGGTCGCTCAATTGGTCGGGCAATTGGATTTGGCACCTGACCGATTGGTGGTATCATCTCTCTCGTACATCCTCACGATCAGGTAGTGCGACTACTTACGAACCTAACCAGACTGGTTGCGCACACCTTACCCATTGGTGGGTGTCCACCAAGTCCTGCTCGCCAGCTCTAAGAAAATTCAGGAGTGACTGCTGGAGTTTTGGGCATTTTTTCTCTCGACTCTCGTCAATTATTGCTTTACCGGTACAAGGTAACAAAGTATAGCTACACGACCAAGGCAAGGAAATTATGTTGATTCGACTACGAATGCAAAACAACAAACTGAGAGCTGTTGATAGTTTCAAAGTGCACTCTGAATCGCAAAGGCGGACATTCTTTTGGCAACAAGAGCTACTTGTAGTTTACAACTATGACGGATGATCTGCGATCCAAAATTTTTTTTCCAGTCGTAAGCTACTATCGCGCGACTCACATGCGTGACCACCAAGTTGTACTCATCCAATCTATACTATGACCTTCTAACTCGCGGCCCTTCGATTGCACTGGAACATAGTATTTGACCCACATTGCAAGTTATATTAAAAACCTCCGAACAAATGGCATATTGTACTGGGAATTGTTTTCATTGATTAAGCAAGTGCCACTGCAAAATTTGCCATCCAATGACACATCAGAAAAACGTGCGCATTCCACTATAAACTAAAGCTTAATGCCTTAGTCACAATGGCGCCGCATCTCCCCGCCACAATACAATGGCGATTTTGGGGTTCCACATTCAAATCTCTCCATTGTGACACGAATAAACATCGGCAGCCCGTCTACGCGATCACACTAATTACTGCCCCACGATCCACTTGTCTTTGATCAAGTCCCGGCGACGACTAAGAGGTGGACAGACACGTCGACCGTCTCAGCGCCGAGTTTCGTACTGCGGCATGCAATGCCAAAAACACAGTGGCGCGAGACTCGCCACCACAGCGGGTAATGCACCCCGGCGATTTGTCCACGTACTACGGCACTACAATTGCAAATGAAGTGCGCACCAGCCCTCGCAACTGGAGTGGTTGCGAGACTTTTTCCTCCTTCCGCGGGGCGCGAAAAATGGCACGAACTGACGCATAATGCTTGTGCAAGTGCGGTGCCTGCTAGTTGGCCGACTGTCGTCGACAGGCTGGTACTCTCGCCGTGTCTCCCTACAACCACCGCGATTTTCAGCGATCCCGAACAAACCATATTTTACAACAAGGTTAAACCGATCGCAGCCCTCGCAATTTCCGTGCCACTTGTGGGTGCGGGCCGTCGCAGAATCGCGTGGAAGTGGTGCGAAAACCCACAAAAAAATCGAGGTAGACCGGTAGTAGGGGGCTCGTAGCCCATATCGTGACTGACGGCATATGACATATGCCGCATCCTTTTGGCAAGAAATAAAATTACACTGCCATTTGTCGATTTTTCATCTGTACAGTTAAGATTTGCCTCCGCGGTAATTAAAAAGAGTCATATCGCCCGCGAAGCAATTTGATGCCGCTATAAGCATAGTGATCAAAATTTTGAACTTATCAATCCATATGAAATAAGAATGCCTGTATATTTCATTTCTTGCCAATTCAATGTTCGCGCGTTGTTAAATGGTAGTATGACTGAAAGTATTCCGATTGAAGAATGACAGTAAAAATATGTAACGAAATATAAATAATTATTTTTGTTAGATATTCCATTTTGTGTTAAACTTTCGAATAGTGGAATAGCAGCTGTAAGCTTTGCAAGTGCATGTTCCTTAGCATTGTGTTTAATAGGTATTTGACAATTGTTTTGTACCTGTTCTGAGAATTAGCAGGACAAAGTGAAAATCTGATCATTATCTTTGACATTTAAAAAGTAAAGGAAAGATTAACGAACAAGTGATCAAATATCGTAAGTTCCAAGTACCGGTAGAATACAAAAACAAGAGTTGGGCAAATACGGACCCCTGGACACACCAGGGGCGGGATCAGGTGCCCAGGAGGAGCAAGCATCCTCTGTTGACCGGTCACACCGAGTAAATTACTCTGCTCTGATTTGGCGTCACCTCATTAAAACTCTCACTCGATTTCTGTGATTTTTCAAACTCTCGACCTCCCTTGTCTTTCTCGCTAAACAATCTCTACACAAAAGGATAACTCCTATTGATTATGAAGACTTAGGTCATGGTGTCCTGGCTATCTAAGTTAACGAGATGATCTCTGGACGATATGTCCGATATTCCTCCTTGTACAAGCTCTAATGCTGGAAGGTAAACTGAGAGACACCGATTCAATGAATTACTTTAATTGGTATTTTTCAATTTTTTCAGACCAACAAACGTCTTCGGCCTGGGGCAAATATATGTGATTTACCAGGGATAAAAAGGATATGCGCCTGGATTAATGAGTAAATATTTTAAAAGTTTCTTCACTGATTCTTTTGGATTAAACTGAAAAGATGGATATTGCTTTTCTTGTTCCACTTTCAATTGCTTCTCAGAAATGTGGTACTTTAACCTGCATGATGCTCTAATCACAGGCGCCAAAAATGCACATACTAGAAATCCCAGTTCCGGTATGTGGTTCGTGTGCTTACTGATGCAGCTTTGTACACGTATGTGTATCAATCGAATCCTCTCAGATTTAATTTTGTTTTCTTTCAGTATATTCAGTAAGCACGACCCTGCTGTAGACCTGGATGGCGACTTCCACAGCGTGTACCAGGTTAGTGTAATAAACTGCCCTTGTAAGAATTATTCAACCATTGAAGAATAATATGTAATTTTGCTTACTGTAGTGTAATACATATGTACATGTGTAATGATAGTTATATCTCATGGGTATCTCATATATCACCGACGAATTCATATCATTGATGGGTTATAGCATACACATATTTCACCATGCCAGTGCCACTTCACAGAATCCGTCATAGATATATTATAACCTCATGAAAATATGAACTCTAAGATATATATATATATATATATTTCTTGTGATCGCAGACTTTACGGGGGTCATCTTGGCGTGGAAAAGATTGTGATGACGAACGGGAATCATTTCATCCTGGTGCAAAGTAAGCTTACAGCCATGTTGATAATAATGACAAAGAATGGCAAAGACTATCAAGAACACTCTCCATTCTTATGTAAATCAAATATTAGAGCTAATGTATCGTATTTATTAGCATTTTTTCTACGATGGAAACCAGATAAAACTAGATGTGTCGGTGCGACACGAATGCCCCCGCTACAGTGAAAGTCCAATGAAGGAAATTCGTAAGGGTGAAATTGAAAGTTCTTCAAATGCATGAACTGTGACCTATCCATATATCAATTTGAGTTAAAGTGTGCAAACGGTTGCAGAGATCCCCCCCCCCCCGGGGGGGGGGGGGGCACTTACTATATACCAATAGATAGGGATGTGCCGCTGGAATAGGTTAGCTCTTTTTCCACTAGAGAAATATGACAAGGTATAGAAATCAGCATGAAATATATGATAAGGTTAATGTTTACTCAAATTAATTATATGAAATGGCCTTCTAATTTGATCCAGCTTTGGCAGTTCTTGTTTGTCATATGGGAAAAGGTCACCAATTTGAACAGAAAATTATATGAAAAGGTATACAATTACTCAAATCTAAAAATATGTAAAAAGGGTGGGGGGTCGTGCAATGTCAGCGGCACATCCTACCATTAAAATTACGAAAATGCCCCCCCCCCCCCCCCCCCGGGCAGAGATCATGAACGGTAATTAACGGAAATTTCTGATTTTTTTCTAAGTTCAAGAGGGCTAACTCGTCAAAAATCATCGGACATGACCAAATTCGAATTTGACCTGCATATTCCTGTGACGAATCCATATATAAAATTTGAGTTGAATGTGTGCAACCGTTGCAGAGAAAATGAACGGAAACGGAAAATTTCTGATTTTTTTTCTAAGTTCAAGAGGGCTAACTCTGTCAAAAATCATCGGACCATGACCAAATTCGAACTTGACTTGTTATATTCCTGTGATGTATCCATATATCAAATTTGAGTTGAACGTGTGCAACTGTTGAAGAGATAAATGAACGGAAACCAAAATGATGACGGAATGACGGAACAGGGTAAAACTATATATGCCCCCGGTCATTTTATGGCGGGGGCATAAAAATTCCGTAATTATGATAGCTATTTAAAATGGTAATTTCTGACATGTTCGACAAATCATTAATTGGTATAATCGAAGTACAGATCTATTCAATGCAAGGGTCAGACCATTGGCGTTTATATTGGATGTGCGCATGCGCAGGAAAAAATAAATTTTAAAAAACCCAACTATTTCAGGAAGACGAATTGTTTACAATATGTGGTCGTATTAAATAATTCTGTATTTATACCGAGCTCCAGAGTTAGTTTTTGCACAATGATTTCATCACATTGATATGCGCATCCATTGAATTGATAAGAGCAAGATGCAGGCACCAAATCAAGTTTTGTACTCTACAATTGAATTAATGAAAACAATTTAATTGATGAGAGCAATAATTGATTTGATGCGTGTATAAATTCAATTATTACACACAATAACTGACTTAAATGATATCTTCAAATGATTTTAAGATTTCTTCACTTGTAATTATCTGATTTTATGTTAATTTAGCGCTCAACACGTAAGCGCCTCCTTACAAATATGCTGGTGTTAAGCGTTGCGATTAATACACTCGAGTCGACGATACTCATAAATGAAATTTATTTATCATTTAATATATTCTAGTTACCATATTGACTCAACATTCTATTACGAACTGTCTCCACGTTCGTCGTTGTTCATTTCTCCTCTGATTTGTCTGTTAGTTTTACGTCCCTTCAAGAATGGCTAAAGTCACCAAAAGACCCGCCTTTTATGAATGAGTGAACAATTTATAATGATACGAATCAAGGCAATTTGACCGTAGTCAAGGTCACCGTTAAAAAAGCAGACGATAAATGAAACGTTAGCACAGGTCTTATGTGCAGACCAGGCATTGAAACATGATTTGGATGAGATCACCACCAACAAAATTTTCCGGACAATGATACCTGAAGTAGTAGTCACTCTTGCAATTGTTGACGTTGACCATTTTTAGTTTACATAAGTTGAAAGCTATTCTGATCACTTTTTGTCCGGCGCCAATCCGCCCGTCTGTTCGTAAACTTTTAACATTTTTTACTTTTCCAAAACCATAGGGCTAATTTCAGCCAAACTGGCTACAAAGCATATTTGGGTACAAATGACACTGTTAAGGTCACGGCCTATTGATTAAGTCGTGTTTGACACATGTATGGTGCTCATGAACTGCGCATGTATAATTCTTGTCTCCTTTTCTTTTCAGACCAATAAATGGCGACAAAACCATGGATTCGAACTGCAATGGCGTTTATGCAAGTTTTAATGTTTAACTCTTGAGAAAATGAAAGAAAAACGTGGTGTTGTAGTATGTCAAGGACTTTAATCATTTCTTAAAGTTAATATGTACATTTCCATTTGTTTTCTTTGTGATAAAACTTTGAAGCTCCAATTTGTTAATTATCCCACAACTTATCTACTCAGTATCAGTCATGTATAATGAAAAGTTAGTGGGCGGGGACTATGGAAATTAACATAGAATACCATGTGTATTTGAATTTCTAATAGGCAGTATTTTAATACATCAAATTTTTTATTTTTATTTCAAATAAAAGTTGTACAAATTATCACCTCTTTCATTGCATCCCCACACATACCCGTCAACTAAACAGTCATTCCTTATGTTTTGTTTAGGGCATAAACCCTACGAGTGGGCGTGGTTATGAAGATGAGTTGTGCGGCACTAGCCAGCCACGAGGAGTAGCGGTTCTGGGAGATTCCATTAGCGCTCACTTCCACCTTCCCAGAGAATGGTTAAATTCCACAGAGTTGTCTCTGGTATAGTATATAGTGCTTATGATGTCCGATACTCGGCTAAATTAACTGACTTTCTTTGAGAATTAAAATATTTTTTTGAAATTTGTTTTTATATAGAAAGTTTTCGAGGCGCTTCCATTTATTCTGGAAAATGAAATCGACTGGCCCGAGTTCTCATCTGTCACAGGTAGCGTAGGATTTATGTGTACTGGGCTGCGTTCAAGATCGTAGCGGCTACGTAGGGCTCGGTAGTGCTACGATCTTGAACGGCATGCTAGGCTAGCCCTGACGTAGCGAAAACAAGCGTTAATTTATACGGTGCGTTCAAGATACCTAGATTTCTAGCCTAGCGGCTAGGCGAGCCGCTACGATCTTGAACGCAGCCCTGGATTGATAGAAAATTATGTAACCACATAAAGCCGTTTTCTTTGTATTGTATCTAATGAACTGAGGGAATAATGATATTGAATGGGGATTTTGTCTTGAACAGCTTTCAGGAACAATACAGATCCATTTCATGAAGTTCTGCACGGACCAGTAGATTCTGTGTACAAGAGACTGTTTGAAAGGAACCATTGCAATCACAGGGACTACCAAAACATCGGCGTCAATGGTAGTTATCTGAAATCTGACAAGTCATTCAAAAGTCCTGTTCTAGCTATGGAAATTGATGTGGGTCTGATGCATCCAGTAATAAATCGGACATGCATAGCGTTTATAATGTACCAGGCTGAAATACTAAAATATAGTACAACAGGAACCAAGTACGGACAAGATAAAAACAAGGAACATGTTTTGTGTCTCATATTACATTGCATTTGGTAAGGAAGAGCATAGAAATCATTCCCCTTTCATCAACGTCCTGGTTTAGTTATAGGAGCCACACATCAGTCTGTTTATCCGTCTATGTATCTAAGCAATCTTGTCTGAAAATACAATTTGGCCATTCGTATTGGGAGCATTTGTATCCGGATCATGTTCAAACTTTACACTTGCTTAACCTTTGCGGTTTTAACTTGATTGTGATTGTCATCCAGGATTATTTGGACAAATCGAGGGTTTTTGGTCACAACTGATATTCGGTTCCTTAAACATGTAACGGGGAGTGGATCAAGAACATGTGAGAAAGGTCAACTGAAGGTCATATAGAAAAAAGAAGAAGAAAAAATTGTTGGTCATAATTTAGGGCGGACACTTTTAAACAGTCATACGTATGAACAATCCATACAACTTGTATACGCATCACAGTCTTAGACCAAGGTCATTTTCAGAATGTCAAGGTCACTGAAGAATGCTTATTTGTCCAGGCCTTGTATCTGCAGTGATAGTAATAGAGAGACATGATATATTCATACTTTAATAACCCATTCTAAGGTATCTTTTTACTAATACTGACTCTTGATTCTTGATCCTGCATTAAAGCCTGTTTCTGCAGGAATTCACCGAGTTTCTTTTATGAATGTAACACGCACGCACACGCACACACACACACACACAGAGAGAGAGAGAGAGAATGAGAGAGAGAGAGAGAGCGAATGACAAGGGATTCTTTAAATTTCATTGTTTAAAATATATATAAATTAAATTGTCCGTGAAGTGAAAAACTAAATGATAAAAAAAACCTCCACAACTTTAATAAGATTAGGAATTGCAGTAACATCAAAATATGAATGGGGGAAAAAAATACAGTTGATAGTGTTTTCAATTTAATTCATATTCTTTAAATCAATTAATGAATAATTATTCTTCTTGATATCGAAGCCACTTTCAAGTTCCAACACTTCAAAAATTTACGAGATAAATATACATATAGTGAATGTTGACAAAGGCCATTGGTCCACATAACAATGTTTTATGCCTAACCTCCTGTTAATGCTTTAGTATTTCACCCAACACGTCACCTACCGCCTGAATGATTTACCTACTCTATGCATGATAAATGATATTGTGTATTTCTCAGGAGCACGAGCATCCTCAATGGCTGACACCATTCAGTTTAGGTATGTTGTGTCAATATACGCATTTAGTTGCACTGATCCACAGAGTATCATACACTGTACGTCTAATAATCTTGGTCAATCCCAGCGTAATACTTCCCTGTGTGTACCCACTGGAAGCCATACGCCACACTAAAACCTACCTTTGATATTGCTTCTAATATCTTTCTTGCATGCTTCACTTTTCATTTACCTGCTGCTGATCATATAATTTGTATACTTCTGACTCTGTAGATGGTCACTTACTAACTACTACTACTATATATAGTGATGAATATGGAGAGAGTAAAGCCTATAAACCACATATCCAACTATTTCGGTCATAATTAGGTCCTATAACTCTGTTTTGACAATGAGACTATACGTAGTTCGTATCAGATGAATTAAATACGCGAGATACTTTGGGTGACAGTAGGGAAGTTATGAGTTACAGGGATGTTAATTTACCTTAAAATCCCCATTCACACCTTGATTTAATTTTATCAGATTTTAATTCATATGATTACAAAGTAGCGCAGCACAATATTTGTTTTTGTCTTTATTACGATGAAACTTAAATCTTACAGGGGGAATTACATGTTGAAAAAATATGTTGAATATGCGATTATTGATATACTTATGATCATCATGATTTTGTAAATGATGATGAATAAACCTCCATGCTTAACTTAACGTGGCTTTTGTTGAAATTGAGGTGTTAGGTGTCACTGTTTAAATTCTGTGTTTTCCCCTGCCAATTTCTTATTACTTGCAAATGCATGCTCCTAATTATGAAATAGGCTCTCTAGATCGTATCAAACCAATTATCGGATAGCTAAAACAACACAAATCTTCCAACAACACATCAAATGACATATTGAGTAGATATAACCTTTGTTTGTACAAATAAAAGACAATGGCTTCTAAGAATTTCAATGATTATATTGCCCAAAAGTCATTTGCAAGCACTTGTATTTGTGGTCAGTCAAGGAAAGGACATTTCTGAACTTCATGGGTAAGCAATGATTTCTTTTCTTGTCAGTGTTTATATTCATAACACAATTAAACAGATTAAAATAACACAACTTTCACATGACGCTAAGCGCTTTGTTTACTCCCGTTGCGTCCGCCATTTTGAAATATAGGTGAAAATTCTTAATTTTCAAGACGATTTTGAAGCAATAAAAGTTAGTTCTGAACTGAATGTTTTCATGTTTCATATAGTTTAATGTTTTAACTTTTACACTAGATGTCCAACTTTTTTCCAGATATATGAAAAAGGTTGAAAAATACGTTTTTATACACGCAAATGCCGAAAATTCACCAAATACTGGTTAATTTACACGCTAATCATTGAAGGTATAAACACTATTTTTCAAATGAATTTTGAAGCAATAAATCTTTATTCCGAACTAAAATAAAATATATCATCTTTTGTAGAAATTAATGCTCTTTCAGGTCAGGGGTCCAACTTTTTTCTATATATGCATGAAAAAAGTTATAATGGTTTAATTACACACTCCCCGTTATCGCCTATAGTAAATACAGGTACTCTTGATAGGTAACAAATAATCGCTTAAGTCACGTGATGACCGCTATAGTTGGATATGCATGAAGAATTCTGTACGGGCTTTATTTGTACCGAGTACGCTTGGAGTATAGTTTGGGCCAAGCCATTAGCACTTTTCTGATCTAATATTTTTGAACTGTTTGGCCGGAATTTTACATGACAGATAGTCTTTGCTCTGTCAGAGTAATATCTTTGTACTGAATTGTGGGGGGGGGGGGGTGGGGTAAGCTTTATCACATACTCAATGTAGATATGTAATATTGTTGAGAATCGAAGTTCTAAATAAGTTGGTTTTTTATTTGAAGTTTCAAGAGAAACATCACACACGACCAACCGATGATTGTCTTCTATGCTCTTGTGGGAAACGATGTATGCAACGGGTAAGTGAAAATACACAAAACATGGCTTCTTCTAGGTACATAAACAATGTAACCACGTGACTATCTTATTAACATACCACGTGCTATTGTCCTAACTATTTAGTGTAGTACAATGAGTGTAGTCTGATAGCTAAGGTTCTTCATGTCTTTCTGACGAGGATTGGAGAAGGCGCGCACAGCGCATACATTAAACAGATGTTATCACAAGGCAGTAATACCTGCACATAAATATACTCTCCGTCGTGAAGTTTATGTAACCAGCAAAGAAACCTAAATACAATGTAGTTACCATATTTAACTTACCCTACATATATTCTGGCGGTATATGTCAAGGTTATTGAGTATTCTGTTGGCCAGGTGCTTTGGGGTCCTCCAAAACCACATTTCATAATAAGCCGAGGCCGTGACCCCTAAATCATATATATTCCTTTTACACATATCAAAATGCACTGACTTCTAGTATTCTGATGGACAAGTGCCCCGGTGTCATCACAACCCCCATCACTGCTTGACTATTCAAATATCATTCAAGTGGTTGAGATTTCAAACCTCAAAGCAAATATGATCTTGTTGCTCATGACACAATCTATTGAGCACCAGGATTTTGTTCGTCGTTTTTCCGCCGCATGAAAAAGAAAAATGTTAACTGCAGATCTACGGGGCACCACCAGTCATCTCCCGAATGACGATTTGGCTACTGTATGAGAACCAGATTGCTCTATTGAAAAATGTCGTGTTACAACCTCCAGTGAAAATAGATATTCTGAAACCTTATTGCACATTTTAGGACTGCACCGATTTATTTCCAAAATAGGATTTTGCTATTGCATAAAATGTCAGAGGAATTTTGGGAACGTTGTTATTTTTTTTTTATTTATTTATTATTTTTATCAAAGAAAATAACGTCGAGTTTTACCCCAATCGCGAATATGAAAATCCCGAAAACTTGTTGTATATCCACAAGATACCACCAACCATCTCCCAAAAGATGAGTTGGTTACTGTGTAAAATGTAAGAGTTCAAGGAAGCAGGGTCGAAAAAAAGTCGTTTACTACCCCCTATTTGGCCCTCAGGATGAGAATTGCACATGGTCATCTACTGGTCACCATCAATCATCTCCCAAAAGATTAATTGACTACTGCGTAACATGTAAGAGGAATTCTGAAAAGCAGTTGTTTTTTGGTATAGAAAGGTCGTTTTTTAGGCCCCAAGGTGAAAATGAAAATTTACAGGAATCAATCATTCTTCCATAAGATGATTTGATTACAGTAATTGCGAAGTTTAGTGTAAGTGGAGTTTGAGGTAGTTAAAAGTGTGACAGACGGACAGACCATATACCCGAACTTTCCTTAAAAAGTGCTGGCTTAAAAAGAGGTCTAAGAGTAGATTTAGTCAAGAATGAACATAATTCGACTCTTTCCTTTCATTTGGGATGAAATCAAATAGTTTACACTGCATTAGTTATTATATAACGCCATTTTAGATCCATGGTTATGGGCACAAAATAAAGAGCTTCAAATTATACTTCATATTTTTCAGACATCACGATACCTTTAATCATATGACAACTGTTGAGGAAATGAAGAATAAATCTATCAACACATTGAATTATTTAGTAAGTGTAATAACATTAAATAATTTTAAACTTATTACTACTATTATGTACGGAAGCCTGTTGAGCCAATAACCATTGCGTTTAAAACGCAATCTTTTGCGTTTAAACGCAATAAAAACAATTATTTATGTACTGGCCTCAACGGTCTTCCATAATCATGTGGTGTCGTGTTTTTCTTGTTTATTTTGTTCGGGTTTTGGTAGGGGGGCAGGTTTGGACTTTACTGTTGTAAAGTCCAAATTACACTATCTATCTGTTCTTGACATATCATATGCTTATGATACCATTATCAAGACAACATGAAGCCACCTCAATCTGCATAGTAAAATCAGACGGTTCTTACTTATACCGAAAAACATGGCAATGCATTTTAAGAAAAGCTCTGTGAATACGATCTCGGAAAAGTCAACATGCACAGACATTGATCAATTTCTATTTTATTTCAATATTCTTATATTTTTTAGGCTTATTTTACCAAAGGAAATGTATTGGGGTGTACATCCAGTTGAAATGTATTCTCTTATCACAAAATCAATAAGTCATGGTCTGTTATATATAGTCCAATTTACCATCCAGCATTACCAGTTGGTAGATTATCCCCGACATAGAGTGGAATATTAAGATTAATTTAATTTTTTTTTCTTCAGGGAAAAGTTCTTCCAAAAGGAAGTCACGTATTTTACGTAGGACTAGCTGACGGGGCCATTTTGTATGAAGCACTAAGTGATCGAGTACATCCGATTGGATCATTGCGGAATGACGTCACATACTCTGATTTTTATGACTATTTCAACTGTTTAGAGGTAGGTTTTTGCTAGTTTCACTGTTATTGCCGTCTATTCATTGTGTTGAAAACTTTTGTTTCATAATCCTGCCATTCTGAAGTGTCTTACATTTCATTCCCCCCCCCCCCTAATGAAACTCTTGATTTTCGCGTTCAAAATACCCAACAATGTATATTATGCTTTTTTTTTTATTGCGGATACAAGCAATTCTGATTTAAAAGAAATATGGAATTTTCATGAAAATTTTCTAATGATTAAATTCATGTGCATGTATACAAGATTCATGATACTAAATATAAATTTTTTTTTACTGTACTGTCTACAAAAGTGCTTTACACACTGTACATTGTAGATTGTTTTGTATTGCAGATATCTCCTTGCCTGGGATGGATGAATACTAATGCAACAATACGAGAACTTACAACTAAGGTGATTGTTTCACTGTCTGTTCACTGTGCTCACAGCTAGTCAGTACATCTACAAATGTATTTTACAATTTTTTTTAATTTTCAAACGTATTTGCTTTAGACATCTTTACCTATTGTAATGACGGTCATTTCCTCATGAACGCGCTGATGTTGTGAACAGTGTATGCACGTATGAATCTTGGAGAATGTTATCTAATCTAACGGCCAGGAATTTCAACAAAAATGAAAGCACATGTAGAATGTAAACAGAAGAAATAATTTCTTTTTTGAAATACAGGAGAGTATGAACTGCAACACTTCACGCAAGATTTGTCGCAGGGGTTGATTTTGTCACAGGGGTTGATTTTGTTGCAGGGTTGATTTTGTTGCTGGGGTTGATTTTGTCGCAGGGGTTGATTTTGTATCGCAAGTGGGTTTGTGCAGGGTTTCAACAGTCACGTTTAAAGGCTGCATTTCGTAATATCTATGGTCGTTATAACAATTTAGTTTACCAGTATGACTTGCCATTGAGTCAAATGCTGTCTGATGTGTTTCATAGCCATTGTTAAGCCGTTTTCACACACTGATTGACTACGGATTGTTCCGTTTACCTGATAGACTATAGGCTCACGGCGGGTGTGACCGAACAGGGGATGGTTACTCCTCCTAGGCACCTGATCCCACCTCTGGTGTGTCGAGGGGTCCGTGTTTGCCCAACTCTTGTTTCTGTATTTTATTTGGGACCTACGAGATTGATCACTGTTCGTTATCTTTGCCTTTCATTTACGTCTTTAAATATCACAGCCTAATTTATGTTTCAGAGGGCCCGTGAATTGAGTGAGGCTTTACATAACTTTCAGAGGGTTTTAAAAATAACAACCTAATTTATGTTTCAGAGGGCTGTTGAATTGAGTGAAGCATTAAAAGAAGTCGTTGCTTCTCACCAAAGTTCCTTCTCAAACTTCAAATTGTATTACGTGGATAATCCAATAGACCAAGGTAATTTAACTAATGTTTATAAAGGTGTACATATGTCATCAAATGTGTATTACTGTTCACTGCATTACATTGTAATCTTTGCCAACTAATTAATAACAACCCCTTCTGGTACACCAAATAGCGTTATATAAATTTTGTACTGAATCGCATACAAATTTTGACAATAAAGGCTTTGCGAACAAGTGAAGGATTATGTAGATGGTTATCATTAATGGAAATAAAATCTTCAGTGACTGCGAGTTAGGGAAAATTGAAATGAAAAAGATACACACATATCTGTTTGGGGCTTACGAGATTGATCACTATTCGTTATCTTTGCCTTTTCATGCATGTATTTGTTGCAGTGTTGGACGAGTGGACAAAACAAGGCGGAAAGGATTGGGAACTATTAGAGCCCGTGGACGGATTCCATTCTAATCAGGTACATTACATATCAGTACGCATTACAGTATACATGTGTATTCAAGGCGACCTTGGAGACGTTTCTGTTTAAAACTGGTATTGTAGTTAGAAAGAAATATTCCAATCTGTGCAGGAATTCTTCTACATAGTCCTTATACGTAGGCACGTGAAGTAGACCGTTTTTATCGCAGACTTGAGAATCTTAATTTGTTTTTAGCTTGGACAAGCGCTAACAGCGAAGGCAATTTGGGAAAATTTGGAGAGTATGCACCCAGCAGCCATTGGACCTGTGAATCCGAATAATGCCAAGATTAAATCTTTGTTTGGAAATCAAGGAGGTTACCTATAACAATATATCGCCATTAGCAAGCTGAATATCAGTATTCTGGGGTTGTGCAATATTAATGCCTTTGTAATCAGAAAGTCAGGGGCATGTAGTTTTTGGTCTGTCTGTCTGCAAAAAACTTCGACTTTGTCCATATTTAAATCGATTTTGATAGGGTTTTATATTTGACACACACACACACACACATAAATATATTCCATGTGACAAGACATTTTTGATACCAAAATGTTAGACCTCATGACCTTGACGTGGGAGTTTGACTGACCTTTAAAATACATGTGCTTAAACCTCAGTCATAATGCTAGTAAGTGATAGGGCAGTCATATTCTTGTGACAAAGCTCATCTTTAGTTGCAAGAATTACCTTGATGCTATACGGAGGCATTAGTGTTTCGCCAACATATCTTGTTTATTTATTTATTTAAGATTGTATGATTATTAAGGTGTTTCTAATTGATAAAAATGTTCACCTACATATATATGTACTATAGTCATTCACAACACGAAGCTTGTTTTTTTTCCCTTCGAAGTATACTATATAATAATGCAGGTGCTACCTCTATTATTCATAAACACAAATTATATTCATTTATTGTATTTGTTTGTTATACACTCATATTGTACATGACAATCATATTTACTTATATTGGGAGTAGGCTATGCAAGTTTTTGAGCTTAGTTGTGCCTAATCTGTTTAATGTTTTGTCAATAAAATATATTGAATTCAAAGCGTCCAACATTACAAGGGAAAAATATATTCAATTCATAGCGTCCATCTTTACAAGGAAACATTTTACCTTGTTCACTTACACAAGTGAATCTAATAATTGTAACAAGATTGAACGTTTTATGTTTTAAACAACCAGAATTTGTTTTATTTCAGGATTATTTCCTTATTTTTATTATGATATTTAGCTTTCTCTTCTCTATTGCTTGGTGACAAATTATAGGCCTATTTCAAGGAAATAATAAATAATATAAAATCATATGCCGACATGTTACAGTGTAGCAAACATTGATAGGATTAGCCATTACTTTATATATACTCGAGGATTAGCCCTTACTTTATATATACTCGGTAATTTACAAAATATGATTTCTAGAATTGTATATGTATTATGTTGGAATAAATGATACTTCAATATTATCGATATCTGATTTTAAAATATGCGACTATACCACCTCCGTAAATTTTACATGAAAAGAATGCGTTAAACATGTATTATCCTACGTCGATAAGTTTGTGCCCAACAAACTTTCGTGTGATTTGGCCTTCATGGAAACATATTCGTCGCAAGTTCTCCAAAATATAATCATTTTATTGTTGAATTAGAATGCAGAGGTGCGACATCAGCAGCCTGAGTAGTGCCAACCTCCGCAGGGACGCTGGCATTTGTAGTACAATGTATGTCACTTTTAATCAGTGTGTAGACACACATCATCAGATTGTATGTTTTATGTACTCCAGTTTTTTGTGAACCTTGTTTGAACTCGGTACAGGCGTCGGAACCGGTGTATTGACACCCCCACCCCCTACACACACACTTGCCTGTTATATGGAATGCATCTTTTAATCGTTGCGGTAGCGTACAAGTCTTACTCAGTTGTTAGTATTTATAAAGGTTCCTTGAATTTGATTGTGTTGTGCGTTATAACAAAAAAAATGCGATAGTAAATGTGTCATGCAATTTCCATTATTTGAATTATTGAAAACTAAATTATAATGAACTCGAAATCCAGGAGTTTCGGGATACATGTAAATTTTTCAAAAAATGTTGGACACATGCACAAAAAGGCACATGCACAGCTTCATTGTGTCCATAACAACTACTGTACAAAGTTTGAGGAATGTCAAAATAAAGGTGTGAGAGGAGTTAATTATGTCTTTCGAGGCTTATGTCATACAATGACAATAAGATTTCTATGTATAAAGGTTTATATTCTACTTTTACGAGCGTTTACAATACAACTTTTCAAATGTAGCCTCACTATAATATATGATGTGTGGGGGATATTTTTATGAAAGATTGAACCCGACTAAATTCAGTGCGTATTTTATATGTCACAGACAGTAATACATGTATTTGTCACTTTTGATGACAACTCGTCGATAGTTCAACAATATTTTTGACAATGATTTATGATAAGTTAACACCAAGAACAGCATGACAATATAATTTTATTACAACCTTTAATGATTAATGATACTATATTTTGATGATGAGTTGCAGTAGATATGTTCACAGTAACCAAGAACAGAATGATGCATACTTTTATTATAAGCTATATGTATAATGATCTCTACTTTTTCTACACACTTATCTACATGTTCAATCAACAACAAAGATAAATTCTCACTTCTTTGAAAGCAAATACTTAGAAGACTGCAATTTCAGAACAACTGTAACAATTCTAAGACATTTCTACTTGGTAAGTCGTTTGAAAAACGTTTATCTTAAGTAAAACTTTTGAAAGTCTAACAAAAATTATCAATTAGAACAAATTCTAGTAGGAGGATTACTCTAATCGTCGTCACTATCATTTCCACTCGACTTCCGGACTACTTTGATGGTGGTGCTGGCCTCAATGCCTACAATCTGTTTGGAGGTGGAAGCTTGCTTACCAGCTCCCTCCCCACCAGGAACGCGGCGAGGGTGAAGAATGACCTTCTTTTGACCTCTCTCCAGGTTTTACCGGTTTGCTGGTTTACAAAAGAAAGTAATCATTCACATCGATGCAATATTATAAACATCACACAATATCAAGCTGCAATTGGGAAAACAAATATTAAACCGTGATTAGCTGATATATTATTCTACAATGGGTGATAAAGTTCTTGTAACTTTACAAAAGTACAGTTGAACTTCGGCATCTCGAACACTGATATCTCGAAATACCATGGCTATGTCAAAGCGATTTGGAAATCCAGCCACTAATTCTTTATATTACCCGATATCTCGAATCCTCGGAGTATCTCCGAATTTTTCCCAGTCTCATCGAGTTCGAGATAACGAAGTTT